>MNCI01026259.1:510722-595793 GCA_015680685.1 Gnetum montanum | reverse complement strand
AAAGGTCCATGATCATAACAAGGAGAGATCAACAAATTCCAAGGTGGAAACATCATCTTTGCCAATACAACAATTGTTAGAAGAAGCTGAGGCAAAGATCAATAAGATGTTGGAATGGATGAATCAAAAGTGTGGAGAATATATCAACACCATTGGAGATAGAGTTTTCAAAACCCAAGAAGCAGGATGAAATAATAGACATTCGGAAAGAAGGAATGAAGGGACTAAGCACTCAACTATCAATCATATGTATGAATGCAACATATGCCTGTACGATCACCCCAAAGGCCAATGCCCAATCTTGTTACATCTACATGAGCATTGGGGAAACACATTACATCCAGAGTTCGTATAGAGATACTGTGTTAGACCACAGAGGCAACAATCCTAGTCGTGGGGGAATCCACCCTTAGACTAGAGGCACCCTTCACATTTTCCAAATCCAAATGCTTATAACGTCCAACATCCTGTTTCTTCAACTGGGCTGCCAAACTTTATCTCATCACAATACCATTCTCCACAACACTATCAACCCATACCTCCAACACAACCACCACCTTGTGCACCTTACATCCCTCCTAACTTCCAACATTCCTATCCTTTCCCTCCTTCCACAATGCCACCAATTGTTCCTAAGGTGTTTATACCACTGCAACCCACGAACAACACTTGTGCTGCTGCTACTTACTGTAGTGAAGAGCCTCAGCAACATCAAAGACGTCCTTCCTTTAAACACGGCCGTAGGAAGGGACAACACAATTCTGAGGTCACTGCACCTTCCAACCCAGCACAAGTCCAACCCTGTGGTGCACCTTTACCTTCGAACCCAACACCTCATGTAACTTTATCAGGGCCACCAACTAATACTCCAACAACCATACAGCCCAATGAACACAACCATGGGAGACATCAACCCAATCCTTGCATACCATCTAACGGTCACAAACATCATAGTGGGTCAACTCATTATCTGGGAACTACATCGTATGAAGTGCCCCACTATGCTTACTACAATCAAGTGTGTGAACCCCAATGGGGTGAGTATGGATCAGTTCCAATATTTCCAACATGCAAGGATCCTCAACCTTCATTTATTAATCCTTTCATACCATTCGGTCCTAAACATCATAGTGGGTCAACTCATTATCCGGGAATTACATTGTATAAATTGCCCCACTATGCTCCTTATAACCTAGTGTATGAAACCCGACGGGGTAAGTATGATTGAGTCCCAAGATTTCCAAGAAGCAAGGATTCCAGTCGTCAATTATTAATCCATGCCATCCACAACCGTTTGGCTATGAGGGATATCCCTCATTCTAATAACAAGCAGGATTAATAATTATTTTTCATTTTCTTTAATTTTACAACTTTTTGTTTTCCAGTTTTTCATTTTGCAATTTTTTGTTTTATCTTTTTGTGTGTTTGTTTTTTCACGTTTTTTGTAAGTAATCTCGTCTACGAATAAAACACTCATGTGGATTGTTGGTTGAGATGTGTTTTATGTTATTAAGTCATGAGTGGTCAATTATTTAAAACAGTGAGCCCACTACATCCACTCATCCACTTTATAAATAAAGAGGTTCTGTTTGAGGGTATAGTGATATTCTTGAAATTTCTAAAAAATTAAAATTAATTTTGTGTTCATTGTACCTAGAATGAAGAAGGATGGACCAAGAGGGAATGATTAGGATGTGACATCAAGGGGACTTGCGGATTCTCTTTGGTGACATCTGTGGGAGTTATCATGCAATATGGTTGTACTAAGATCCTTGTAGATCTAATGAAAAATGGGAGTAAGAGAAATCAAAAGGGTACTCGAAAATCAAACGCTGTTCTAGGGGGGCCCACTGGAAAGACATGCACCCATGCCTGAAGGTTGGCAGCTTCTCTAGATTTAGTAAGGTGAAAAAGAAAAACAAAAGAAAGAAGAGAAAAGAAAAAGACAAGTGCCATAAAACAAAAACATCACTCCTCCCTTGTACTAAACGCCAAGTGATCGTATGCCTTGTTGTTATGGTACTCTCATAGCTTTTTACCATGGGATGAAGCAATGCGATGTCACTGATTAGAAGGATGGACTTGGTCCTGATCTTGGAACAATGGGTTAATGACATATTAATCATTCTTTACACGCATGATTCACTATGTCCTGGGTTAGTTACCTCATGTCCCGATCTCTACAATCCCTTTCTATACTTCGTCTCATCTCACTGTTCGTGTAATTGTAGCTCGTGTCCCGTGTAACATAAAATTTTCATCTCATTCCAGTGATATTTACATGTGTGTGTTTTGTGGAGTTAGTGCAGATTACAATTAACCCTTCTAGTGCCCACGGACACTTTAAGTGTGATTACACAAGGGCATAATAGGTTGAAACCTGCTTTGGGGAGGACCCACTTGTGTAATTTTGTTGTAATCTTCATTAATTCTCTAGCTAGAACACACAATCTCTTACCCTCAGCTTAATTTTTCAATTGATTTTCTTTCCCTTATTACCATCACATAGCCTTTTTCTCTACCATCTAAGGTCCTTATTGATAAATTCCACACCATCATAATTTTCGTGCCTTCAGAACTAGTTGAATTACCCTGGAACCCTTTAATAATCATCCAGATGTCCTTAGTTTACAATGTTTAATTTCAAAAACATATAAAAAAAATTCGGTACATTCTCTAAGTGCCCTCACTTCAATATATACATGACCCCCTTGTGCTAATCAACATTATTTACAACTGTTCACACAGGAAAATTTTTTCAAATTTCTCTCTACGACTTACGATTGCACGTCCCTTGCTTTCATATCCATAACTCGCTTGCTGGTACTCCGATTTTCATTCCGTTTGAACCTACTTGAACCCGGAGTGTTCAACTTAGTCGTGGGGGAGAGGGTACATGCTAAATAGCATATAAATTTTTTGTCCATGCCGAATAGCATGTACATTTTTTTTGAAATTCATCATCACCCGAAGGACATCTTTAAGGGTAATTAGTTCTAAAATTAAGATTTGAATGTGTCAAAAATAATTTCATCCCCTTATGTATACCAGAAAATTAAATTGGGAAACCACCTAAGCAAAGAGGACTCAGCATTATAATCTTTCGGGGACATGTTCTTCTAATAATTAACATCACACAGAAATAAAGTAAATCTATTAAGGCAAGCAGTAAGGTATAACCTAACTTTGGTAACAACCTTACTAACGATTGGTCCTGTGTGATTGCAGATGGTCCTGAAATGCAGACAACAGGAAGGTCCTGCTCAAGGTGCGATCGAATGATCTCAGAGAGGTGGAAGACACGATCCTACCAGACAACATGCAGAATAGGAGGAAAAATCATTCAACTTTCATCAAGAAGATCCTCCTACCGTACGGTTTGGGTAGGCAGAAGCAGGAGACACCCTCTCTGAAAGCAGTGCCTGGTACTTAGGGAAAATGTACCAATTTTGGCACAACAAAAAAGAAGGCACCATAGTTAACAATTGTGGTGTGACTATTGATTTCTCTGTTCAAGCCATTTTGGAAGTATTAAACCTTCCGAATATAGGGCCAAAGGTTGCTCAGAACCAGCAGGACACTTTCAGAATGAAGCAACGTAATAAACTATTGACAGAGAATAAAAGGGTGGTAGAAGAAAAAGAGAAGGTTGTTTGGGTTGCCTCTATGGCACAAGTGCAAACTTACATGCATGCCAAGGCACTCAAGGCCTTACAAAAGGAGAAACTCCAGGCTGTACTTCAATGCTATCAAATCCCAGACCTAGAGCACAAGAAAAGGGAAAGACACCTATGGAGGAGTCATCGCCACTAGGAACTACATGAGTTCCAATATTTTGTAAATATTCGGTGTGTTGTGTCTTTGTTTTGTTTTCTTCCCACACTGCGACATTAGTCCATTTCTTTTTCTAGTTAATAATCCCATACCTATCCACTGTGTAATCACTGAAGCTTGTTCTCTTTGTAACTCGAGGATGAGCTTTTATTTAGTCGTGGTGGGGGTATGATGAGACGCGGTTTGCACAGGCCGCGATATCGCATCCCCCGCGATATTGTGTATGCGATATCGCGTCCTTCCCTACGATATCGCTTACACGATATCGTAGTCCATCGCCATGTCTATAAATAAGAGGTGGCTCTCCCTTGTGAGGGGATCCCAGTTTTAGTGTAGCGAAGCTCTGGCAGTTTGATTTCTCCAGAGTTAGAATTTTTCCCGTGTCTGCCCGCAGTGTGGTGAATGTAATTGTACGGTGTCTTTATTCGAGTGTGCCGTACTTGGACACGCACATGACCGGCAATAAAGATCGAGATTACTTCATCATNAGCATTTAAGTGTGACTGCTTGGTAGCCTAGTGGTGTAGCTAGGGGGATCTATGCTTGGTAACCCAGTGGCGTATTTGGGATCTACGCTTGGTAATCCCAGTGGCGTACCTAGGCCTATGCTTGGTAGTCCCAGTGGTAGTCGTGCACGAAGTCCAAGATGTGTACGGTTGATCAAGGAATCGGTTTCTCATCGCACTTAGGCTAGATTAGATTTTCTTACCTTTTCCTCTTAGCTTAGTTTAGTTAATATTATTTTCCAATGCCATCAGGAGTAGCATAGAATTAGGAACACATCATACACCTCATCTAGACTAAACCATACGTGACATATGCAAAACTAGTCTAGATGGGAAGACAGCGAACTGTGATCTAAGGCTAACTATCTAGGTGCCACAACTAGTCCATCTACGGAGTTCGACCGGATCGTGCGTGCGACGCTCGTTTCGTATGGTTGAGTGTAGGGGTACCTCGCCACTCATCAGTAGTGTTGATGAAAGTTGGATTGAAAGCAACCATGATTAATTACAAGATATTTGATGATATGTATAGGCCTCATGATCTAAGTAAAGCCCAACTTTGGAAAAATTATTTTATAAAGTCATATCATGAAGCATCAAAAGGAAAGAGGGGTACCATCTCATTGAAATAATAGTTAGAAAAGAAGGACACAAATGATCTTTTATATAGGTTCAATCATCAAAATCCTCCTTCTTTCAATGCAGATGACATGACAAATCCGTGATTACACTCAGCCTTGGTAAGTAAGCAAAAAAATAATAACAAGACCCATATAAGAAGGACCTCTACACCTAGGTCTTCTATTTAACACTCTTTTCTATGTTTGTGATTTGAACCCTTGATGTTTTGTTTATGAATATATCTATATATGTGATTTTTATCCATTTCTTATATTAACTAAGATTTATGAACAATGTTCTTTATACTAGTGTTTTTTCTTTTTAAATAATATAAGGTTTATTTTTAACTACTATTTTATTTGTAATTCCATTAAATTTTTCATATTGTAGTATTCTTATATTTTTTATATTTGAGAGGTTTTTAATATTTTGACATTTTGAAGAATCTTTTAATTTAGCACATGCATAATAACCCCTTTTTTTAGAGTTTTGAGTTAGCAAGTATCAAATACTAGATGGGTCATTGGCACATGGGGTACTACTTTGGTTTGATATTCTTGTGGGATATCTTTTCTTTTCGGTAAAGTTATATTTTTATATTTGTTTTTCATTTTTAATGTGATACTAGCTTATGCCATTAGAAGGCCTTGGATCAACCTTTCATTAGATATAATTTTGGAAATTAAACTTTATAATTAGTTGGGATTAGCCATAGCTAGTATATTGGGATTAGATAGCCATTAACTTTGCTCATAGGAGATTCCAAGTAGGCTAGTGCTAGATACCAACTCATGTTAGAAAAAGATTTAAAAATATGTTTAGAGGTTATATTTTCTTTTTAATTTAGTTTTTGGTCCCTAAGAGCATTCAATTCAATGTTACCAAATAATTATAAGATTATAAAATAGGAAAATTTTTGTGATTAGAAATCTTTTTTCTTTCCTTATTGACATTTGGAACATTAAGCCAAAGAAGAAGATTCTAATAGATTAGATATGAGCTCACTAGATCTAGATCTAAAATAAACTAGATCTAGATGATCAACTAGGATTATACAACAAGCCATATTTCCAAATCTTTCTTAGATCTTATTATCAATCTGTTATTGATGAGTGGCGAGGTACCCTTACACTCAACCATACGAAACGAGCATAGCACACGTGATCCATTCGAACTCTATAGACTAAATTCCAAAACACCCCATGGAACACTTGGGGTTAATCATTCGTTGTCTTCCCAGACTTACTTGTTGTTGTCACGGCGTATGGTTAAGTAAGTCCGAGGTATATGATTTTTTTGGTCTTTTCTGGTTTATCTCCTATGCTAAGGGGTGNGTAACGCACGTGCTCGAAGCAGTCATACTGAGGCACCTAACTAGCCTAAGTGTGACAAGCAGCTGATTCCTTGACTAGCCGTACACATCCGTAGATGCTGGTAATCAAGTTGTACTCGTCCCACGTTCTAGGAGATAAGGGTAAGAGAATCTAATCGCGATGAGTAGTCGATTCCTTGGTTAGCCGTACACATTCATCAATGCTCGTAACCAAGTCGTACTCATGCCGCGCTACTAGGAAAGCAATAAATAACATTAAATAAACCTATCCATGTACTGCAAGGTTTATCCACAAAGTTCATCTTTATTGCCGTACACAACTTGCATTTAGGTACAAATCTGCTCAAATAAAGAACCATTCACTTGGGGGACTCCTACTGTGGGCACATGGAAAATATTCTATCTCTGGGGTGATCAATCCGCTAGAGCTTTGCTACTTCTAACCTCTATATGGAAATGAGGGGAGTGCCACCTCTTATTTATAGATTTGGTGGCGGACCGCGATATCGCGTACGCGATATTGCAGGGAATGACGTGATATCACGTACGGGATATTACGGCTTGTGCATAATACGTCTCATCATACCCCCATGACCGAATGAAAACTTGTCCTTGAGTTCCTTACAATAATATTGGGAAGGTATGGAATTATTGAGGGGAATGGAACTAATGGGATGACATGTGAACGGATCATTATTACAAGACTTGACAAATTTGGTGTTCATGACAACAAAGGTGAACACCTTATTACAATGACATCAGGCCTTTGTTGGCAGCTTGAGAGAAAGAGAGAGATAGAAAGAAGTGTTGCTGCTACCAATGCCAAGATTGCGCTTTTCGTTGTCCATCCATAAGCACGCCATCGATCTTGCTTCTTGCATAGCTGCTTCAATGCTGCTCCATTCTAAGTGTTTTGCTCCAGCTCCAGATCCAGTCCATTGTTTGCATGATCGCCATTTGCACACACAACACAATCATATATTAGCAAGTATAAATGAATCATCTTGTAATTAATACCTTGCTTCAGTGTAAGTCCATTGTCTAGGTTGTGGTATGGATGATATGGACCTGGGAAGATGTTACTGATGACTACCGAAGGTATAGGGGTTAGGAGGAAAATAAAAAAATTTCGGGGCTAGGAGAAAATTGAAAAAAGTAGGCCTCGTACCCCCATGACTAATCACAAACCTCTGGTAGCGTTAGAATGAAGAAGGGAAAGGAGTAAGAAAGATAGATAAAAAGGGACAACTGAAAACATCAATGAAGTAGATGTCAAGATGGTAATGAAAAAAATAAGAATTAATTGAAAAATATGAAGGAAAAGAAGTTAACTAATGCTCCAAATAGGAATGTCAGTGGGTCCTCCCCAAAGTAGGCTCATGCCTTTAATGCCCTGACAGACCCACATTCAAAGAGTCCGTAGGCTCTGGGAATGTCTTTTGGAACAAGAGTTAAAGTCTTAACCACAATAATTTACCGAAAAGAAAACAATGCATCAACCAAAATATATACATTAATGATACAACCGACAATGAGGTGAATAATGGAAAGAAGGATGGAGAGAAGAGAAATGGAATGGAATCTCAAGAACAAGGTGGTGTACAACCCCTTGTATGGTTTATGATTAATGTGACTTGGCAAATCTCATTCCAACTCTGGCCTTAAACCAACCACTTTTAGTGACTTCGCATCAATGCATTCGGTTAAACCATCCACATGGATAACGAAGATGCATCTTCAAAGAGTCACCACCATTTTGACGAAACAAATGAGTGAATGGGAAGTGAGAAGGGCCTTAGTTAGAGGGAACACTTTTGGTTCCATAACCAGTGCTTATAGCCCAAATTTTATTTCATCTAAGGGGTGTTCTTTGAATTCTCACTTTGTTTGTTTTTTTTTGTGTTTTTATCTTTTGTGTTTTTATGCATGAGAACCACACCATGCAAAGACTCCTTATTTTTATTGGCTCAGCTTCTGATAATTGGGTAACATCGGAACGGTAAGAAAACTTGAGAAGAAACATCCAAGTACCCAAAAGAATGACCAACATAAAAGCATCAAGTTCCCTTGAAGTCACACCCTTTGTAATCCTTGAGTCCTTCCTTAGTTTGAGAAATACCTAGTTACCGATTTATTAAAGTTCTTATTAGAAGGGAACTGTACATTTCCAAGCCAAGAGAAATCATAGAAATTGGTGGATGGATGGATGAAGTGATCTCATTGCTTGCCATATCAAAAGAAACATACCTAAGTATCAACATTTTGATTTAAAGGTAAAAATCAAACATTAGCAATCAATATGAAAACAGTTCATTCCATCAGTCCGAACACTTATTATGGGACGAACTTACAGGGTGGATACACACACACACTCACACAAAAAATGGAAAAGTGTAACGATGTTATAAAACAAAAACTAAGAAAAAGTTAAAGAAAGTTGTAAAACAAAAATTAGGAAAGTTAAAAAAATTTGTAAAACAAAAATGTGTAAGACAAAAATGTTGTAATACAAAAATATGTAAAACAAAAACTTAAAAGAACTGAGGGCCCCATATGGTTAGCATAGGTGGCCATCTCCCCCATGATTAAGTTGTAAGGGAGAGATCCGAAATAATGAGCGTCTATTTGAATTTCTAAGAAGTGCCCAACTTCTTCCAATTGATGATCTTAGATTCAGGGGTGGAAGTTGGCGACGCTCATGTTCCAATGTATATATGCTTTCATTATTAGCATGAGTTTCCTCAGTTCATTCCATGCAGGTAGTCAGGTTGTTATCTTTATCAGCCATCAGCCACTGGGTGTTTTCTTATTGTGTGGATGTTGCATATAGGCACTTTTGTATATCAATGTCCCGTGCACACCGATCGCATGTAGGCAATGTTAAACTTCGCATTACCCATGATTTTTGCACGCAATGACACCCTATGTCACTATATGCGATGCATGGAACTCTTTTCCTCTCAATTTTCCCAAACATATTTGTCTTGGATATTTCTAGGGAAAGGTTGCGGATTCCTAAGCATGCGTTGATTGTATTTAGCCATGCCCTTCCCATTATAATTTGGAAATCCCCTTCGTCATTGTTTATTTGGATCATTAGGAAATCGGTTGGATATCGCCATCCACCGATAGTGGTAACAATATCCTCAACCTATCCCAAAGGAACAGTGATGGATTGGTTAGCTAGCTCTAGGTGAATGTTGCTCTTCTTGAGTGGAGGCAGGTTCTAGGTTTTATACAATTTTTGTGAGATTAAGTTGACCCCGAAACTTGAGTCAAGAAGAGCCTTATGGGGTTCATTCCTAGCGACTTGGAGGTAAACTAAGGGGACTCTCGGATCCGATAATTTCTTTGGAAGGTGGCCGACCTTGATCCAGTCAGTTACTGTATGTGTTAACATAACTGTATGCATTGGACGTGATTTCGCTGCTGGAGGATTTCCCGAAATCGTATTGGGCACCTGGGTGTTAGGATGCTCATTCGCTTGTGAAGGCGAAGGCTTGGTTGGATTGTTGGTCCTAAGGAAGGGTCTTTTTGGTGAACAATTTTTAGAACCAACCGATATTGGAGGATTGGAAGCCTTCATAGGATTAGGTTGTCGCGGTTGAGTGGGATTTACTCTAGGCTTTGTTGGAGCGGTTGGTGGTGCGGCCACAGGCGCAAGAGATGCAGATGGATTTGGAGGATATCGTGGGTATGGGGCATTTCCCGAAGGAGAAGGAGTCCTAAAATATTCCTAAACTTGGTAGTAACATGGAGGTTTTATGTGACTCGTAGAGTCACCTAGGGAAATCAGCTGCTGCGCATAATATCCATGAGGGTCAGGCTATCGGTAAGGGTACTGTTGTTTCGACGATGGCATCCCCCATGACTATGGGTATTGCCATTGCTGATGCTGTCCTATGGGCTGTGGTGGAGTTCAACTTGGATAATACATTAGTGGTTGGTGGAACTACCTTGGATTACCTTGTGGATAAAGCAACCTTCAGGGTGTTTGCCATTGATTAAGTCTTGGATTTAGTGCATACACCCCAGACTCTTGTAGATGTGAGATAATGGGGCAACATCGCTTAGGATGGTCATAGTAGTAGACCTCACATCCACCATCATCGTCTGTGTCAGAATCTATAGCCACATCAGAGTTAGTGATTTTTCCCTTACCCTTGTTATGCACAGGGCTTAAGTTTCTCTGCTTGGTTTTTCCTTTGTCACTACTTTGTTCTAGCTTAGACTCTTTTACAATTTTCAAGAATGTTTCAATTCTTGAGTCCAAAGAATTCCACATTTGGTCTACCTTAGCTGATACCTCAGTTGTTAACTTTTGGATCGACAAGGTTTTCCAATTCACCAACTCTTTGAGTGGTGACTCATCCTCCTCATCACAAAATTTCACTCCCTTCTTGTGAAGGGAGGGATCGCGGTTGTATTCTTCCGCACTTTCCCTCTTACGTAGCTCACCTTCTTCTTGTGCTACTTGGTCCAACAAACTTTCAACTTCATGGGCTCTAAGTTGGGAAAGTTTCCCTTGGGCATAAGTCCCAAGAGTTCTTCTCGTTTCATTCCTTAGCCCATCCACGATGTGGCGAAGTTGATCCCGTTTAGCGTACCCATGGCCCGANGTTCTAAGGACCAGTACCAGCTCTTTGCTTCTCTGGTGAGTGTCCTTGGGAACAACTTAAGCTTCTACCACTCATTATCTATATTTTGCAAGGCACAGGCATCGTGGAATGCCTGTAAATGATGTTGAGGATTAGCATTGTATCCCCCTTCAAAACATGGGATATTATTTATGTCCAAACGCTTGATCCAACTATCTTTTAAGTGCCTTTTGGGGATCCTAACTATCTCTGTGATGTCTAGCATGCTTCGGGTTGCGAGTAGGGGTTCGTCATGATCATCCCTGTCATGACGTTTGTGATGTCTTCGTGGTGGTTCCCTACTCTCCCTACATCCTTGCCCTTGTTCTAACTCCTCTCGACCTTCTGGTCGAGGTCTTTCATCTCTTTTACTTTTATCCTCACCTTTATGCTCACGATGGCTGTGACCAGATGTGGAAGGAGAGTGTGAATGGTGAGATGAAGGAGAAGAGGAAGGGGATCCATCACCATGGTGATATTTCGTACCTTCTCTTTGGCTGCTTTGGCCTCGATCGTTGTAATGATCTAAGTGTTTGTCCATAGCGTGAGTGGTTGTTCCTGCCGTGAACAGTTGGTGTTCACAGGGATCAGATCCCGTAGCATGTACAATTGATCAAAGGCTCTGATGCCTAACCTCTTCACCATTGTGAGGAGGAGGAACATCATTTTCTAAGAAACCCGCTATGAGGGGTTCCTCATCTCCTATTTCACTAAGGACATGAGGGACCTTGCCCTTCAACAATGAGTGTTGGCTCTCTTACCTTTCGTCCCTCATATGTTGCAAAGCGGTGGGATGATAATCCCTTATATCATATTCTCTAGCAACGTATTCAGCGAATAAGTCCTGCATGTCAATCTGTGCTAAGGCACGGAAGAGCATGTTAGGTACTGATCGATCTGGGGGTAACACAATGTTACCTTGCAAATCTCTCCACCGTAGTTGTTCGTCTTGATGGAGAACAAAAGTAAAATTAGGAATATACTCATCGGGATGAGTATATGTCATCTTATATTGTTGAGGCACTGGCTGATCTTGGTTATGTTTTTTATGTTGCCGACTGTCTCTAGTATGATCCTTAGGTGGTGAGTTGCTCTTATGAGAAGAAGGCATTTTGATTGGTGTGCTAAATGACCATTATAAAATTTTTCTTTTGATTAACCCGAAGGTTCATTAAGGATCACAACAATGTGAGTGATATCCCTTATTTCCTATTAGGTGCACAAACACTTAGTCCTCGGCAACGGCGCCAATGATGAGTGGAAAGGTACCCCTACACTCAACCATATGAAACGAGTGTAGCACACACGATCTGGTCGAACTCCATAGACTAAATGCCAAAACACCCCATGGAACACTTGGGGTTAATCATTCGTTGTCTTCCCAGACTTACTTGTTGTTGTCATGGCGTATGGTTAAGTAAGTCCGAGGTAAATGATTTTTTTGGTCTTTTTTGGTTTATCTCCTATGCTAAGCGGTGAAGGGTTGAGAGATCTAACTATTCTAACTAAGGATCTAAATCTAAATTAACTAGTGTCAGCATCCGTTCCCACTTACTGTACACACCCTGAATTGTGCAACTGTGGCTACCAAATGCTAATCATTACTGGGATTACCACACGTAACGCACGTGCTCGAAGCGGTTGTACTGAGGCACCTAACTAGCCTAAGTGTGACGAGTAGCCGATTCCTTGACTAGCTGTACACATCCGTAGATGCTCGTAATCAAGTTGTACTTGTCCCACGTTCTAGGAGATAAGGGTGAGAGAATCTAATCACGATGAGTAGCCGATTCCATGGTTAGCCATACACATTCGTTAATGCTCGTAACCAATTCGTACTCATGCCACGCTACTAGGAAAGCAATAAATAACATTAAATAAACCTATCCATGTACTGCAAGGTTTATCCACAAAGTTCATCTTTATTGCCGTACACAACTTGCATTCAGGTACAAAGCTGCTCGAATAAAGAACCGTTCACTTGGGGGACTCCTATTGCGGGCACATGGAAAATATTCTATCTCTGGGGTGATCAATCCACCAGAGCTTCACTACTTCTAACCTCTATATGGAAATGAGGGGAGTGCCACTTCTTATTTATAGATTTGGTGGCAGACCGCGATATCGGGTACGCGATATCGCAGGGAACGACGCGATATTGCATACACGATATCACAGGGGATGCAATATTGCAGCAGTCGTGATATCGCGTACGTGATACCATGGCTTGTGCATATCACATTTCATCAGTTATTTAAGAAAATTTTCTAGAACATTATCAATTTCAAGTAGGGTAATTTTGTTTTTTACTCTTTTGTGTTTCATGCACATTCATTTGGCCAATTCGATTTGTTTAGCAACTATTTGTCAATTTTTCTAAATTCTTAAATGTGAATATTTTAATATTATATTTTTACAATTTGGGTAATTCTAATATCATTATCATGCATGGAATCTTAGTTAATGTTTTAACCAAGTTTGAAAATTTTTTGAATATTTCTGACCATTTTTCTTTTCATTCCAAAATTTGCTAATAATTTAGGTATAGAATTAGCATTTTAGATCATTTTGATATTTTTGACCCCTAAAATGACTCTGAATGAAGTTATTCTAAAATAAAAAATGATCAGTACATCATCACAAACCTTGACACACCGTTCGTCATCTATCAAAACTTGATCATGATAAATAAAAGATAATATTTTTGGATCCAATGTGAAAGTGAAACAACTTTTGTAAATTGACCCCAAGTTCCTAAGTAATGAAAAATTGAGAAAACAACAAAATTTTTTAGGATTCTTAGAATACTTGAAAACTAAATACTGATAACTATTAGTATTTTACCAAAAATAGGAGCTTGAAATAGTAATGAAAAGATTATATTCCATTTTGGTAATACTCTAAAAGTTTTTAAACATTCATTCACATTTATACTTTGGATTTTAACCCCATTAGATACATCAAACTTTTAGTTTAACAATAATTTTTGACCTATTGGCTTAAAACTCTAGTTTTTGACTTTTAGCATATTTTGACATATGATATTTTTTCTCACTAGTGTTTTATTTTATAAATATGAGATTTAGAATCACCAATTGATAAATTGTGTTTTTCATCACTTCGATATCGAGGTGGTCGCGATATTGGGTACATGATATCAAGTACACAATATAGCAGCCCAAGATGCAATATCGTACATTCAATATCATAGGGTTACTCTCAAGTCTATAAATACAGCACCCATGTGCACAATTGGGAGTAAGTTTTTAGTAGGCAAGTACCAAAACTCTTGTAGTTTGTCCATTTGAAAGTTAGAATATTTTTCAAGTGCCCACAGTAGGAGGTCTAAGTGTGAATAGATCTTTATTCAAACATTGATGTACTTGAGCACACCATTGTGTTGGTAATAAAGAGGAGCTCTTTGAGCCATTCCTTGTAGCACTTGAGATTTTATTTCTTATGCATTTATATTTCATGAAATTTACATTGATGTTGTTTATGCAATAATTAATTTTGATTAATCAAGCAACTTATTAAGATACACAAGCACAAACCCTTCGAGCATATGTGTGACACTTGGTAGCTCAGAAATGGCTACTATTTGATAGCCCAGTAGTGTTTGCACAAAGTTTAGGATGTGTTTGGGAAGGGGAAACAGTTACTTATGTTAGGCTAGATTAGATTATAGTTTGCTTAGTAAGTAATCACTCTTACTTTTATTCTTGTTCTAGGTAATTAATTCCATAAAAATATAAAATAATAAAAATCTTATGCCTCAGTCACACTTAACCATACAATTGCATTCCACAAGTGGGACTAGGAAGACAATGAATGAAAAACACACACACACATACTATTTAGCTCTAGTGTACTTAGCAATTATAGTTTACGGAATTTGACTGGATTGCACATGAATCTTGTGATTCATATAGTTGGGAATAGGGGTACCTTGTCATTCATCATTGGTGTTGTTGCTGGGGACTATAGTTCTTCATGCACTATCTAAGCCTAGTAAAATTTAGTAGCCTCGTTGTTCGAACCCTAAGAGTCAAATCCTATAAAAACAAAAATTATTATCATTAAATTAAATCTCAATTACACACTGTTTATTAACACAAAATTTCTTCTTCTCACATGAGCCCATCTCTACCTAGGGTAGTTCAAGTACCTCAACAATATCGGATGGTATATGCTCATCTTGATGAGTATATACCAAACTTTACCTTCATCTTGCATCAAGATGAATTGATGTGGTGGTGTGATATGGAAGGTAACATTGTGTTGCCATCTGATTGATCTATTCCAGCAAT
The DNA here is from genome assembly GCA_015680685.1 of Gnetum montanum. Classification (NCBI taxonomy): domain Eukaryota; kingdom Viridiplantae; phylum Streptophyta; class Gnetopsida; order Gnetales; family Gnetaceae; genus Gnetum; species Gnetum montanum. The sequence continues at coordinate 580,552 of MNCI01026259.1, read as the reverse complement.
TCTTTAGGTAATTCTTTCATGACACAAGCTTCAACATATCCATGGAGAATATGAGATGCGAGATCCCCACTCAAGGGATTATCATCCCACTAAAGCACAAAAATTAAGGGATTGGTAGCTGAAGCACCAACACAAGCTTGTGAAGGGTAAGGGGTCAAACATCTTTCCACCTCCACTTGGTCTAATTGTTGAATGCAACCATTTCTTTAGTGATTCTCCTTTCTTTGACTTTATTCAAGAAGCCCTCAACCAGAATGTACAATCTACAAGCCATAATCTAGGTTCTAGTCAAAATGGATCCAATGACAAAAATGGATCTGGAGAAGCAAGTCAAGAAGAAGGGGACAAAGGAGATCATGATCATGATCGTGGTTGCAAGCATCAAAGGAAGGATGATAAGTGTCAGTGTAGAGCAAGTTACCCTTCTTGTTCCCCTTCATTGTCATCATCTTCTTCTTCATCTAATTTAGATCATGGTCGTAGAAGAAATAATCATGACAAAGGTGACCAACGAGACTAGAATAATAGAAGGGACTATTGGGATAGTTGTGATTAAAGATGTGGATAATCCAGATAGGTCCATCATCAAGAAAAAAGGGCTAGTAGGTAACATCATAGGCACCATCATCATGGCCTTGATGAACCTCTACTTGCTACTTAGGGCATGTTAAATATTGTAGAGGTTGTGAGGATTCTAACTAGGAATGTGAAGGACAGTAGAATAAAGAGGCTTGATATGAACAATATTCCTTAGTTTGAGAGAGGATATGATGTCGATCCACAAAATCATCTCCAAGCCTTCCAGGATGCATGTGCCTTGTAGAATATTAAAAATGACTAGAAAAAGCTGAAATTATTTCCAAGGATGCTTATAAAGGAAGTAGAAAGTTGGTATCAATCCTTGGAACTAGAATCAATCAGGTAGCGGAGTATAATGTTGGAACTATTCAATGAAAAATATCAAATGTACTCTTGAGCATCCAATCTAAGGAAAAAAATTCAAGGGTGGAAACAAGTGAATCATGAGCCCTTGGATGTTGCTATTGGCTGATACTACTCTCTATTGCATAGGTGTCTCAGCCATGGATACTCTCAGCTTGATTAGCTTCACCATATCATAGATGGGTTGCAGTCTGAAACCAGAAAAACTCTTGTTGTCTATGCCCAAGGGAGATTGACAAAGTTAAGCATCCATCAGATCCAAAAACTAATTGAGCAAGTAGCCAAGGAGGAGGGAGAATTGAGAAAATATTATAGTGCAGGAGAGTATAATAGAGACCCTTCTATTTAGAAAAAAGGGGGTTAGATTTTATGACAGTGAGGATGAATTCGCTAGAGATGAGGTGGTTAATCAAAAAATCTTACCATTCCAGAAATTGCAATAAAAAGTCACGGCTAAGGTTGATCAATTATGGGACTCCATGGATAATAGGTTTCAAGCTATTCTAAAAATTACTGAAGAGTCCAAAGAGAAAAGTAGTGAGTGAAAGCATTAGAGACGTAAGGAAGCTAAACACACCATATTTAAGGGTAAAGGTAAAATGACTATAGATAGTGATTTAGAAGATGATGGTGGATGTGATGTTTGCTAGTATGAACATCCTAAGGGATGTTGTCCACTTGTATCACACTTGTAGGAATCTAGGGTGTATGCCTTGCATCCATGACTTGCACAAAGACAAACACCAAAAGATTGCCTTAGCCATAAGGCAATCCTTGACAGTTCCACCAACCACAGCAATACTACCCAAGTGGAACTCCTCTGCAACCTTATGAAGTGTATTAGTAGTGGTAGCAACCACAATCGTGGGAATTGCCACCTCCAAGACAACAATACCCTTATTGATAACCAAATTCCTATGGTTACTATGTTTAGCAACCTTCATCTCCAAGGGACTCCTTTGGTCATATTGCTACTTACCAATCTCACCACTACCCTCATAAAACATACTAATCGCCTCCACCTCCTATTGCACCTCTTATTCTTGCATTTAATCCTCCACCTCCTGCACAACTATCACCTGCTCCATGCATGCAGGGTGAATTACTTGTACAACCATAGCAAAGGAATGCTACGAGGGCAGTTAACCTACAATTGATTAATCCATCCAGTGGGTTAGAACCATGAACAAAGAAAAGACCTCTCTTTTGACCTCGTAGTCCACCAAAGCCCTCAGACACATTGGTGGTTGGTAACTCTGCTCTTCTAGTTTCATCTATTTCCTCTCTAACCAAGTCTCCTTCAAATCAAAATCCTTCTCAAATCCATACTGTAATGCTAACACATACCGTATTTGATTGGATTCAAGATGGTAACTTACCTAGAAAATTAGCTAATCTTGGAAGTCCCCTAGTTTACTTGCAAATTACTGGGAATGAGCATTGTAAAGCTCTTCTTGACTCTAGTTTTGCTGTTAATTTGATCTCCCATGAGATGTACACAATGTAGAACCTGCCTCCTTTGAAGAAGAGAAACATTTAGCTAGAATTAGCAAACCCATTCATCACTATTCCATTGGGGCTGGTTGAGGACATCATCACCATTGTTTGAGGACATCATCACCATTGTTTGAGGACATCATCACTATTACTAGGAAATCATATCCTATTGATTTCCTAGTAATCAAAGTGGAGAACTACAAGGGGGATTTTCCAATAATTATAAGAAGGGAATGGTTAAGTACTATGGATGCCAAAATGGGAATTAGAGATCTTTCCTTGGAAATATCCAAGGAAAATGAGTTTGGAAAGATCAAGAAGAAGAGAGTTCCATGTATTGCATACAATGATTCAGGGTGCCATTGTGTGTAGAAGTTATGATCAATAAAGCAAACATGTATCTCTGCATGCAAGCAGTGTGCACCAAAAGTTGAAATCCTGAGATGTTTGTATGTAGTAGCCACAAAACAAGAAGGCACCTAGTGGCTGATAGCTAATTCTAGTAGTAGTAAATTATACATGGAACCTACTGAGGGCCTAGTGTATGAATATGTTGCAAGTATGGATGAACTCGAGCAAGTTCATCACTAGCTCTTTGAATAAGTAAATGATGATGTCAATTGGGATGAGCTAGAAACTCTTGATAATTTTAAACAATAGCCACTTGAATTGAAGATGCTACTAGTTGGAATGGAGTATGTATTTTTGAAAAATGGGAGGCTAGTTATTATTAATGCTAAGCTTGCTGTAGAATAGAAGAAAAAGTTGATAAAATTTGTGGAAAAATGGTCAACAGCCTTTGCTTAGTCATATTCCAAGCTCACTGGGATAGATCCAAGAATATGCTAGCATCGAATATACACTTACCCCACCATCAAGCCAAAATGACAACCACAATGACATCTGAATCCCAAGTTAAAATAGATTATTAAAGAGGAGATTGAACAACTCCTCAAAGTAGGATTCATCTATCCTATCATAAATAGTGAGTGGGTCGGTCCACTTGTGATTGTAATGAAGAAAGGAGGAAAATGACGAGTGTGCATTGATTTCTAGCTACTCAACATGGCAACTTTCAAGGATCATTTTCTATTGCCTTTCATCAATCAAGTGCTAGACACCATTTTAGGGCATAACTATTATAGCTTTCTTGATGGTTATAGTGGCTATAACAAAATTTGGATTGCACCAGAGGACCAGGAAAAGATAAATTTCACAAGTTCTTAGGGAACTTTTGCTTACTAACAGATGCCATTTGGTCTATGTAATGCCCCAGCCACATTTCAACGATTAGTTCTCAACATTTTCCAACAACATATTGGTAGCAGGGTAGAAGTTTTTTATGGATGATTTTTCTACCTATGGAGCTATGTTTGAGAAAGCTCTAGACTATCTCGAGCAAGTGTTGAAGAGATATGTAGAAACAAACCTTCGACTCAATTGGCAAAAGAGCCATCTTATGATCCAAGAAGTTGTAGTCTTGGGGCTTCGCATCTCAAATGCAAGAATTAAGGTGGACCTTGAAAAATAATGGTCATCCAAGGAATAACCTGTCAACCCAAAATAGTCAAAGAAGTTTGGTCATTCCTTGGTCTTATTGGCTACTACTAGTGATTCATTGAGAATTTTTCAAAAATTGCCAAGCCATTGGTAGAATTGACAAAGAAGGATGCATCATTCATCTGAACCCCTACATGTGAATTAGCATTTCAATAGTTGAAGCAAAAGCTTGTTGAAACTCCCATTCTTCAAGCACTAGATTGGTTCAGACTATTTCATGTGATGAACGATGCATTAAATTATGCTTTGGGGATAGTGCTTATGGAGATGGATGATCAAAAAATCCATATTACATTCACTACACAAGTCAGAGCATCGTAGGTGCACAACTGAACTACACCACCACAGAAAAGGGGTTGATGGTAGTGGTGTTCACTTTAGAGAAGTTTAGGCACTATGTTCTTGGATACAAAGTGTTTGTGCACATAGATCATAGCGCCATTAGATTTCTAATGAATAAGCCAACGGTGAGCCCTCGTGTCATATAGTGGCTCATGATTTTATAGGAATTCGATCTCATGAGGGTAGATGATAAAGATGTGGAGAATGTGGTCGTGGATCACTTATTACAACTAAGATGGGATGACAAGGAGAAAGAGAGCCCTTTATTTGATCAATTCCCTGACGAGTCTCTCCTTGTAGGTGCTATTAATGCATAAATGCTTGATGAATCAAAATGGTACAACACCATCCTCACTTATCTGCTCAAGCAAGAACTACCACATGGGCTAGACACTAGAAAGAAACAACAGTTTCTTCACCAGGTCAAATATTTCATGGAGATTAATAAAAACCTTTATAAGGTTTGTCCTAATGGCTTGGTACGTTGGTGTGTCCCTAATACGGATCAACTACACATTCTTCAAGATGATCATGAAGGTCCTTGTGGGGGCCATTATGCTGGGAGATGCACAACCATAAAAATCCTCATGGCAAGGTATTATTGACCAAAAATCTTTGGGGATGCACATCAATTCATCCGTGCTTGTGATTATTGCTAGAAGGAAGGTGGAATAACAGTTCGAATGGAGGGGCCACAACAATGGATACAACCTCTTAAGCCATTTGAAATTTGGGGGATTTACTTTATGGGTCCCATCACACCTTTGTCAAATGGAAAGACATATATAATAGTCACAGTTAACTATTGTACCAAGTGGGCAAAAGTAACAACCTTCATTGACTGTACATCCACTACTGCTGCTCAATTTATACAAAAAAAAAAAACATTGTAAACAGGTTTCATGTACCTCATGCATTAATTTCTGATAATGGAACTTATTTTACAGGTGCCACTTTCCGAAAATTGATGCAGTGCTTAAGGGTTAAACATAAACTCACAACACTATATCACCCCCAAGCCAATGGTCAAGTTGAGGTCACTAATCAGGAGATTATAAAAATTTTAATGCATACCATTAGTAAGTACCGAAGGGACTTGAGCACTAAATTAAATGATGCCATTTGGGCCTATCACTATACATGGAAACTTCTCATAGGTTATTCTCCCTATGAGCTTATGTACAGAAAACTACCAACATTGCCCATCCAATCCAAGCTCTGTACATTCTTTATAGCCTATGATCTTGACCTAGATCTAAGTCCAGCACAGAAAGAACAATTAATGAGTCTCAAATTGCTAGAAAAAAATTGGTTAATAGCCCTATGATCCAGTGAAACACGTAAGGCATTCAACAAGAAATGTCATGACCTCTAAATAGGAAAAGTCAAGTTTTAACCAGGAGACAAGGTTCTTGATTGGAATCTTGCACATGTACCCCAACGAACCAAATTCCAAACATTGTGGAAAGGACCTTACATTATTGATGAGAATTTTCCATTTGGGGTCATGACCATCTACAAACCTAATAGCCAAACAAAAAATAACTAGACAACATTCAACAAGTAAAACCTTTCTATGAGCCAAAGCCAACCAACACAACAAATACCTTGTCAGATGGACAACGATGCTCAATCTTTCAAATCTCTTCCCTTCAACTTAGTCATGGGGGAGATGGACATTCATACTAACACCTTAGGTAGCTCCTAAGTCTTTTGAGTTTTTTGTTTTACATATTTTTGGTTTTACAAATTTTTGTTTTCATCTTCTTTGTTTTACATATTTGTATTTTTAAAAGTTATTGGTTTTCCTTTATTTTTTGCTTTACAGAATTGTTAATATATTCAATATTTATTGTCTACTCTTTAACTTTCTTTTATGGTTATGTTTACTTGTGTTTGATGTGTTTCTCTACTTTTTCTACTAATAAGGTGGTAGGTACAATGGTAATGCCCTATTCGATGATGGTATGCTTCATTTGTAATTTGATTGTTGATGTCTAGTTTCTGACTTTGAATGTCATTACTAATGACTGGGACATGCTTTCTTTTTATGTAATAGGCAGTGGGTCCACATCATCCACCCATCCACATACTCTATGGTTTTCCTTGTTTGTGTAGTCTCTTCTTAATTAATAAAACTTTAATAAATTGGTGACTTTTGTAGTTTCTAGAATCAGGAAGGAATCAAAGGTTTGGATAGGGTTAGCTTTAAAGGGATGTGGTATTCTTTGTGCTTTTCTATTTTCTTGTGTGTAGGGGTGTTCTCGTAAGCTTCTCACCATTCCACATCATTTCATAGTAGGAAGTCAAATAAGTCCTTGCATGCTGTGGTCCTCATAAAAAAAAGGATGAGGATTCAAAGAACACCCCTTGGAAAAAATAAATGTGAAAATGCATGGGTTTGGTTCCCATTCAAAAAAGAAAAAAAACATGGGAATTCAAAGCACACCCCTTAGACCAAATAAAAGGGCTACAAGCACTAGTTATGAGACTTGTCTTTTCTCCTCTAACTAATGCCCTTTCTCACTTCCTACCTTCACTCCAATTTGGAATAGTGGTTTTGTGGGAGCATTCTTATGTCTCAAATGATGGACTTTCCTTAGAATGTCGATGCAAAGTCACTGAAAGTGGTTGGTTTTGATCTGGACTGAGGAAGGATCCATAATTAGGAACTTCACAAACTCCACAAGGGATTGCATGTGACCATAATTAGGAAATTCATTCCACTCTCTTTATCACCCATCTATGCTTTTCATGCCTCACCTCACTGGTGGTTTCATGTTTTGATTCAATATTCTGGTTTGATGTGTCGAGATTCTCAGTCAATTATTTTGGGTTTTTGTACTCAATTTTCTGTAACCATTAATCATCCATGGTGCCCATGGATTCCTTAGTTTGAAGTTATGCAAGGGCATAAAAGGCTTGTGCCTACTTTGTGAAGGACCCACTTGCATATCTTTTGGTTTGGTTAAGTTAAGTTCTTTACCTTTAGACATTGTTACAATTAAATTCTTTTTATTTACCCCATCCATGTTATCCAATTGTATATACCTTCATAACTATTGTAATGAAATCCTTTTTATTGTTGTGAATACCCTCTTTCCTGTACTCCCTGTGTTAAAATTTTCCTAAATTATATGGATTTCTTCTCTTATTTAACCCATTCATCAGTCTTTCTAGTAACAACATCAAGTAACCAATCTATCACAATCACAACCTGGCTAGATAAAATCACCGATGAGACAAGGTACTTAGCCATTATCTATTGCATTGTATATACTAATCCTTGGTTTTGTTGTGATCACAGTGGGAAGTGTGGACAGAAAACGAGACTATTATCACCAAGGAGGATGCAACCATATCACTCGCAAGAGATTTCTTATGACCATTGGATCTCTTCTATCTCTCCCTCATTCTTCTATTACCATGAGGGGTTGGATGTTCTTTGGATCCATTGGTGTTCTTTCCTATTGTCATGAACACCCAATTTTGTACACAATTGTAATATTGTATGCTTAGACACTTCTGTATTTGTCTATTTTCTTTGTGTCACTCTGCATGTTAGTCAAATAAGTCCACACCCTCTACTATATTTTGTAAAGGACTTATTCCTCTTCTTCCGTACTCAAGGATGAGTTTTCATTCAGTTGTGGGGGTATGATAAATCATGTTTTTCATCACTCCAATATCGAGGTGGTTGTGATATTGGGTATATGATATTGGGTACATAATATCATGGCCCAAGATGTGATATCATACATTCAATATCGTAGGGTTACTCCTGGGTCTATAAATACAGTGTGCAGGTGCATAATTGGGAGTAAGTTTTTTGTAGTAAAGTAGCGAAACTCTTGTAGTTTTTCCATTTGAAAGTTAAAATATTTTCCAAGTGCCTGCAGCAGGAGGTCTAAGTGTGAAAGGATCATTACTCAAGAATTGATGTACCTGAGCAAATCATTGTGTTGGTAATAAAGATGAGCTTTTTGATCCATTCCTTGTAGCACTTGAGATTTTCTTTTTTATGAATTTATATTTGATGCAATTTACATTGATGTTGTTTATGTAGTAATTAATTTTTATTAATCAAGCAATTTATTAAGATACAAAAGCACGACCCCTTCGAGCATGTGTGACACTTGGTAGCATAAAAATGACTAGCATTTGACAACCTAGCAGTGTTTGCACAAAGTTCAGAATGTGTTCAAGAAGTGGGAATGGTTACTTGTGTTAGGCTAGATTAGACTATAGTTTACTTAGCAATTAATCACTTTTACTTTTACTAACTCTTACTTTTATTCTTGTTCTAGGTGAGTAGTTTCATAAAAACACAAAATAATAAAAATCTTATGCCTCAATCACACGTAACCATACAATTGCATTTCACAAGTGAGATTGGGGTGACAACAAATGAATAACATGCACACACTATTTAGCTCTAGTGTACTTAGCAATTATAGTCTACAGAATTCAACCAGATTGCACGTGAATGCTTGTGATTCGTATGGTTGGACATAGGGGTACCTAGCCCTCATCACCAATCATTTATTAAACATATGAATTTTAGATTTGTAAACTTGATATTCAATGAAATATTTAGGCTCACTAATTATTTAGTTTGGGATTATTAATTCTATTAGATGTTTAATTTTGTTTTCACTACCACCCAAGGATTTTTTGGTTGGATTTATTATCTATTTGTTATTAGTTTAGTTTGAACAATTTGAAAATATATGGGTTTTAGACTCACTAACCATTTGACATATAATTTTTAGACTCATCAATTTGATAATATATGAGTTTTAGAATTGTTAATTTAATAATACATATGAGTTTTGGAATAATTATTATATTAGTTTTACACTTACCAAACATTTACTAACATGTAGATTATGGAATTATCACTTTTTTAAAATGTCCAATATAGACTTTCCAATTATTCATTTGTTGAAATAATGGATGATGGTGGATTTTATTAAATTTATTTAATTATTTATCCAAATGTTTGGTTAGCTAATGTACTAGTCTAACTTGTATTTTTTGATACTAAATTTTTGTTGCAACTACTCAAGTGCATGACTATCTAGCTACTTGATTCCCTCAACCATACCTATAAGAGAGTATTTTTTGGTTTTTCTTTCCTACTTAGTCTTAGGACTAGTTCCTTGGTTTGTGTGATTTTTAGGTAATTATGTTAGGTTGAACAAGAAGAATTTAGAGGATGTTACTAATTATTAGTTCATGTTTCTTAGATATTTTATTAATATTTGAATTTCAGTTTAAGTTGGATCCTATATTATAATGCTTATCTTGAATGATAGACTTAGTATTGATTATGGGACTTATGCTATGTTTTGCCTATTTTTAGTGCAAGTTGGATTTCTTTTGGATGTTGGTTGGGTTAGAGTACTTTTTGCATATGTTGGTCCTATCTATGTTAGTAGCATTAGTATTCAACATATATTAGATGTAACTATAATTGTACTTTCATATTTGTCTCATGTGGTTCATTGGATCTTAATCTAATTTCTAGCTTTAATTATTTATTCTATATTTAGTTTCTACTATTATTTTCATACCATTATAATATTATTTTTTGAATTGATCAAATATTCTATTTTTGATAGTGAATAGGTTAGTTTTATCATGAATGAGGTTATTTTAACTATTTATCATATTTTTAAATTTTAATGTAAACATTTATGATGAGGGGTGAGGTACCCCTATGCTCAACCATACGAATACGAGCGTTTCATGCACGATTCGATTGAATTCCAAGGACTAAGTGCTTATGTGCCTTTGTGGAACAAGGATGGGTTGGTTGATCGTTGTCTTCCCAAACTTACTTGTATGTCATGATTGTATGGTTAAGTAAGTTTAAGGCATATGATTTTTATAGCATTTATGTTTTTATGTCCTACTGCTAATAAAGGAGGAGAGAGAGAGATAACTAAGTGAATAATTTGACTTAACTACTAATTAATTAGGCTTTAAACTAATCCTAATATTAGTATCCGTTCTCACTTGCTGTACACATCCTGAACTAGCGCAACACTACTAAGATTACCAAATGCTAATCGTTACTAGGTTACCAAGTGTTACACGCATCCTCAAAGTGATCGTATTATGTTTGCTAATAATAGAAATGTAAAGTGCATAAAATAAAATAAAATAAATGTAGAAGAAAATAAAATAAAAGGAAATGAGTAAGAAAATGAATCTCAAGTGCTGCAAGGATGAATCAAAGAGCTCCTCTTTATTACCGTACATAAGGTGTGCTTAGGTACACAATGCTCGAATAAAGATCCATCCACACTTAGACCTCCTGTTGTGGGCACTTGTAAAATACTCTAACTTGACTCCTAAAAAACTTCTAAAAGACTTCCCTTGAAAGACTTCCTTCCAAGACTTTTTCTCTAGATTGTGTGCCTAGGCACTATATTTATAGGCTTGGGAGCAACTACTCTAATAATTAGAAAAACTGCCACTCTAATAATTAGAATAAACCACTAGAGTAACCACTTTTATCATACCCCCATGACTAAATGAAAACTCATCCTCAAGTTCCTTACAAAATATTGGGAAGGTATGAGATTATTGACTAATTGACAACTGATGATGGAATGGGATGATACCCTCAACATGCCCAATGAACAGGTCAATAAGCATATTACAACATTAGTATTCATGACCATTGTGGTGAACAATCGTACATAAATAACATCCAAGAATTTATTCGGTACCTTGTAGAGAAAGAGAGAGAAAGAAAATGAAGCGTGTTGCTATCAATGCTAAGATTGCACCTTCTATTATTTATCCATAGCCACGCCACCAGACTTGCTCTTTTTATAAATGCTCTAGTTCTGATCCATCTTGAGTGCTTCCTCCAAGCCTAGTCCATTTTTTTTATGATCTCCATCTGCATACACAACATAGTTACAAATGAGCAAGGATAGATAAATTATAATGCAGTTGATACCTTGCCTTGATATCAAGCGCACTGGCTGAGTTGTGGTTATGGTAGAAACTGGTTCAGAGATTTATCATAGGTGACTACCCAAGGTGTAGGGGTTAGGTGAATAGTAAAATGGAAAATTAAAAAATTTGTGCTAGGGCCCCCACAACTAAGATCGAACCTGTGGTAGCTATAAGATGGAAAAATATGAGGAACAAGAAAGATGGGAAAAAAATATCAATAGCAACACTAATAAAATAGAAGTCATGGATTAGGATGAAACAAGAAATGATTAATAATAGGAAATGTTTAAAGGAAAGAAGTTAACAATTGCACCAAAAAGAAATGCCAGTGGGTCCTCCCCAAATCAGGCTCATGCCTTTTATGCCCTAACAAACCCACAAACCAAAGAGTCCGTAGGCTCTAGGAATGTCATTTAGAAGCAAGAGTTAAAAACTTACCCATAAGAATTCACCAAAGAAAAATAATGCATCAACCCAGAATGTACTAATGATAATGAGGTGAAAAATAGGAAGAAAGATGGAGAGGAGACAATGGAATGGAATCTCAAGAACAAGGTTGTGTAAAGCCCCTTGTGTATTTTATGGTTAATGTGACTGAGTAGAACTCATCCCAAATCCAGACTCAAACAAACCACATCCAGTGACCTTGCATCAACACACTTGATTAATCCATCCACTTGAAGCAACAAGAAAGCTTCCACAAAGTGTCACCACCATTTCAAGGAGAGTGAGATGGAGAAGTAGGAAGCGAGAAAGGGCCTTAGTTAAAGGGAACCTTTAGGCATGGGTAACATGTATTTCTAGTTTCATAACTAGTGCTTGTAGCCCATATTGCTTTATTATGTCTAAGGGGTGTGCTTTGAATTTTTACTTTTTTTTCATGAGAACCACACCATGCAAAGACTTATTTTTATTCAGTCAGCTTCCTAATTTTTGAATAATGTTAGAATGGCAGAAAACCTAAGAAAAAGCATCCAAGCACCCAAGACAATGGCCAGCACAAATGCATTGAATCCCATTGAAGTCATACTCTTTTCATCCTTTGAGTCTTTTCTTGGTTTGAAAAATACTCAGCCACCAATTCATTAAAAGTTTACTTAGAAAAAGAGGAACTGTACAGTTCCAAGCCAAAGGAGGCCATAGAGTTGTATGGATGAGTGGATGGTGTGGACTCATTTCTTGTTTTACTAAAAGAACCATACCTTAATATCAATACCATAATTCAAAGGTAAAAACCAAAGATTAGCAATCAATATGATATAATTCAATCCACCATCATGAGCACTTATTGGATGATGAATAAAAGTAAATTAAGCAAATAAAGAAACAGTAAAAACATGAACGATGGTGTAAAACATAAATAAAAAAATTTGAAAGAATGTGTAAAATAAAAAATGTGTAAAACAAAAATTCAAAAAGAACTGAGAGCCTAGAACAATTAGCATAGGTGGCCATCTTCCCCATGACTAAGTTGGAAGGAGGAGATCCAAAATAGTGCACAAGGTTGTCTACCAAGAGAGGTAGCATGTGTACTAGTTGTCCTAAGCTCATGGAAAGGTTTGGTTTGTTGTACGTTGACCAATAGTTTCTTGTCTGGGCTCTCAGGTTTGTATATTATCATGGCCCCTGATGAAAAAGTTGCATAAATAATATAAGGTCCTTCCCATAGTGTTTGAAATTTAGTATGTTGTGAAACATGTGTGGGATTCTAGTAGAGAACCTTATCTCTTGGTTGATATTTAACTTTCCTAATCCTTAGGTCATGATGTTGTTTATTGAATGCCTTGTGCTCGAAAGGTAAGTCCTTTTTCGTTAATTCTACCAATGGTTTGGCAACCTTTGAAGTGTTCTTAATAAATCTCCTATAGTAGCCAGTATGTCCAAGGAATGACTGAATATCTTTGATAGTTTCTAGTTGATAGGTAATTCCTTGAATAATTTTGATTTTCTTGGGGTCTACCTCTATCCCTGTGTGTGAGATTTTGTGCCCTAGTACTATGCCTTCTTGGACCATCAAATGCCTTTTCTACTAGTTGAGCCTCAAATTGGTTTCTACACATCTTTTTAACACTTGTTTCAACTAGTCCAAGGCTTGATCAAAATTTGCTCCATGAGTGGAGAAGTTATTCATAAAGACCTCCACACCATTTCCTATATGCTGTTGGAAGATGCTTAGAACTAGTCATTGAAATTTTGTAGGGGCATTACACAAGCCAAAAGACATCTGTTTGTATGCAAGTGTTCCCTAACAACTGGTGAACGTAGTCTTGGCTTGGTCTTCTGGGGCTATTTGTATTTGATTATATCTACTATATCCATCTAGAAAATTATAGTAGTGATGCCCTACGATGGTGTCTAAGACTTGGTCAAAAAATGGCAATGGAAAGTGATCTTTGAATGTTTCTATATTTAGTAGCCTGAGATCTATACACACCCTCCATTTTCCTCTCATTTTAGGCACAATAACTAAGGGACTAACCCATTCACTATCAGCAATGGGGTATATGAATCCAGCCTTGAGAAGCTGGTTGATTTCTTCCTTGACTAGTTGCTTCAACTTTGGGTTCCAACACCTTTGCAGTTGTCTTTGAGGCTTCATGGAGGGGTCGGTGTAAATCCTATGTTGTCATATCCTAGGATTTATTTTAGTTAATTTGGGATATGATCAAGCAAAGGATTTTGACCATCTATTGATTACCTTCAGTAGTTCTTCTTTCTATTGAGGAGCAAGCTTAGCATTGATAATTACTGGTTTTCTGTTTTTAAGGAACATGTATTCCATACTGGTGGGCAATGGTTTCAACTCGAGGAGCTCCTGCTTAAATTTCTTAGGGATTTCCAACTTCACCTAGTTAACATGTTCAAGGTTAAGACTTGGAATTTGGCAGTGGACTTGCTCTAATGCATCTATGCTATCGATGTAAGTGCAAGTCAAACCCTTAGTTGGTTCCATGCATATGAGTGAACTACTTTCTTGATTAGCTATTAGCCATTGGGTGCCTTCCTTTTGTGTGGCTACTACATATAGGCATCTTTGTATGTTGATTACTTGTGCAAATTGATTACATGTAGGCAATGTTAAACTTTGCACAAACCATGACCTTTGCACGCAATTACACCTTGTGTCACTGTATGTGATGCATGGAACTTTCTTCTTCTCAATCTTTCCCAATGTATTTTCCTTTTACATTTCTAGGGAAAGATCATGGATTCCTAGGTGTGCGTTGATGGTGCTTAGCCATGCTCTTCCCATTATGATTGGGAAGTATCCCCTACCATTGTTTTCCTGAATCACTAGGAAGTCAACTAGGTATGAACACCTACAAATAGTGGTAACAATGTTTTCCACTAGTTCCAATGGGACAGTGATGGACTGGTTGACAAACTCTAGATGGATGTTGCTCTTTTTTAATGGAGGTAGGTTTCAGGCCTTGTACATTTCTTGAGAAATCAAGTTGACACTGGAACCTGAATTCAAAAGAGCATTTCACGGTGCATTTCCAATGATTTGTAAGCATATTAGAGGACTTCTAGGATCAGATAATTTCTTGGGAAGGTGGCCAAATTTGATCCAAATGGTGACAACATGTGTTAGCATGAACGTATGCATTGAGTGCGGTGATTGGGTTGAAGTGGGCTCTGAAGTTTTGATTGATATTGAGACATCTAGGAAATCAACTGCTTGTGATTGCAAGGGCTTGGTTGGTTTGTTGGTTCTAAAGAAATGTCTTTTCTTCATGTGGTTGTTGAAACCAATAGTAGGTTGAGAGTTAACAACCCTCGTGGCATTACTTTGCTATGGCTGGGTAGGGATTTCACCTTGCATCGCAGGAGTAGGTGGTAGTGGAGCTATTGGTGGAAGAGATGCAGCCGGATGAGAAGGATGATATGTTTGTAGAATATCACCTCTAGAAGAGGGAGTTCCATAATACTTGTAAGCTTGGTAGTGAAATTGAGGAGTGATGTAACCAGTAGAGTCACATGGGAAGATTGGCTACTGCATGTAATATCCATACATGTTAGGTTGCTGGCAAGGATATTATTGTCTTGGTGGTGGCATTCCCCATGATTGTGGGTGTTTCCACTATTGATATTACTCAATCGGTTATGTTGGAGTTCCATTGGGATAATATGTTAAGGGTTGGTAGAACTGACTTGGGTTACCTTGAGGATAAGGTAACCTTCAAGGTACTTGCTGTTTGTTCAATCATGGGTTGAGTGCATACATCCCAGACTCCTGCAGATGTGAGATTACAGGGCAACATCCCTTAGGATGGTCATATTGACATATCTCACATCCACTATCATTATCTGTTTCCAAATCCACAACCTTTTCAATGATGGAAACTTTGCCCTTACCCTTGCTACATGCATGTTTAGCCTCTTTCTTTTTTCTTTTCTCACTACCTTGCTCTCTAGACTCCTATACTATTTTAAGAATAGCTTGAAATCTATTGTCTAGGGAATCCCACATTTGGTCTACCTTTTCCAAAAATTCTGATGTCATCTTTTGGATAGGCAAAGTTTTCCTATTCACCATCTCTTCGAGTGGTGACTCTTCTTCATCCTCACAAAATCTTACCCCCTCTTCTGAAGGGAAGGATCTCAGTTATACTCTTCTGCACTTTCTCTCTCCTGTAGCTCATCTTCTTCCTTAGAAACTTACTCCAATAGTCTTTGAATTTGATGGGACCTAAGCTTGGATAGTCTCCCTTAGGCATAAGTCCCAAGAGTTCTTCTCGTTTCATGCCTAAGCCCATCCATGAGATGGTGCAGCTGATCCCTTTGCAAATAACCATGGCTAGGAAAATGATGTAATAGTGCATAATATCAGCCCATGGTAGCATCCCTTATGTCCTTCTTGTTCATAGACTTGGATTTTCTTTCACAAGTTGGACACTTGGGAGTATGTTTGGTACTTATCGTTGAATAATTCTAACATAATACTCCATCTAGGAATAGATTCTAGTTCTAAGGACCAATACTAGCTTTCTGCTTCTTTAACTAGTGTTTGTAGGAACAACTTAAGTTTTTTCCATTCATTCTCTATGTTTTGTAAGGCACACACATCATGGAATTCTTGTAAATGATTCTGAGGATTAGCGTTGTATCCCCCTTCAAATCATGGGATATTGTTCATATCTAATCTCTTGATTCTACTATCTTTCTGGTGCCTTGTTGAAATTCTAACAGCCTCTGTTATGTCCAACATACTTCAAGTAGCATCTATGATGCCTACATTATTTCCTACTCTCCCTTCTTCTATGTCGTGACTCTCTAGAGTGCCCTCATCCCCTTTCCTGGTTGTTTCGTTTATGAATTCCACTTTGCCTACCTTTATCCCCATGGTCTTTTTCTTTATGACCACATCCAGATATTGAAGGAGAGGGTGAAGGAGATGATGAAGGTGAAGAAGAAGGAGAACTATCACCATGATAGTGTTTGCTACCTTCTCTTCTACAGTCTTGGCCCTGATCGTGATTGCGGTCAGAATGTCCACCTTTAGCATGTGTTTGTGTCCCTTTTTTGGATCCTTTGTGCCCATGGGTATCAGAACCTAGGTTACGAATAGTGGAATGAAGGTTTTGATACACAACCCCTTGGCCAAAGTCAAGGGAAGGAATGTCATTGTGTGGCTGAGTGCCTTAGGTAGGTTCACCATCCTCATTTTCACTTAAGACATGTGGGGCATCCTAGGACCACTTACCCTTCAAAGACTTATGATGTCTCTCCTATTACAAGTTCCTTTGATGTTTTGCCTCTATGGGATGGTATTCTCTCAAGTCATGGTCTTGCACAACGTATTTTGCGTGTAAGTGTGGCATGCCAATTTGTGTGAGAGCATGAAGAAGCATGCTCAGGACTGAACGATCAGGAGGTAATACTATGTTACCTTCTAAGTCTCACCAATGTAGTTGTTCATCTAGATAGAGGATAAAGGTGAATTTTGGTATATACTTATCATGATTAATATATACCACTCAAACTTGTTGAGAGACTAGCAGATCAATGTCATGTGTATTACGCTGCCGATTATTTTCTATTTCAGACTTAGGAGGTGAGGCACTTTCGTATGAAGAAGGAGACATATTTTTCTATTTAGTGTGCAATGTACTCTTGTTTATTATTTCTTCAATCAACCCTAAGGATTTTTTCCAATGATATGAATGATTTCCTATGTTCTAGTTAGCGCGCAAACAACCAAGTCCTTAGCAACGACGCCAATGATGAGTGGTGAGGTACCCCTACGCTCAACCATATGAATACAAGTGTTTCACACACGATCCAGTCGAATTCCAAGGACTAAGTGCCTATGCACCTTTGTGGAACAAGGAAGGGTTGGTTGATCATTATCTTCCCAAACTTACTTGTATGTCATGATTGTATGGTTAAGTAAGTTTGAAGCATATGATTTTTATAGATTTTATGTTTTTATGTCCTATTGCTAATAATGGAGGAGAGAGAGAGATAACTAGTTGACTAATTTAACACTAGTATCTATTCTCACTTGCCATACACATCCTAAACCAACGCAACACTACTGGGATTACCAAACGCTAATCGTTACTAGGTTACCAAGTGTTACACGCATGCTCAAAGTGATCGTAATATGTGTGCTAACGTCAGAAATGTAAAGTGCATAAAATAAAATAAAATAAATGTAGAAGAAAATAAAATAAAGGAAATGAGTAAGAAAACAAATCTCAAGTGCTACAAGGATGAATCCAAGAGCTTGTCTTTATTGCCGTACACAAGGTGTGCTCAGGTACACAATGCTCGAATAAAGATCTATCCAAACTTAGACCTCCTACTTCAGGCACTTGGAAAATACTCTAACTTGACTCCTAAAATATTTCTAAAAGACTTCCCTTGAAATACTTCCTTCCAAGACTTCTTCTCTAAATTGTGCGCCTGGGCACTATATTTATAGGCTTAGGAGCAACTACTCTAATAATTAGAAAAACTACCACTCTAATTTTAGAGAAACTACTACTCTAATTTTAGAGAAACTACCACTCTAATAATTAGAATAAACTACTAGAGTAACCTCTCATCAATTTTTCTTGCCACTATGTGCCTATTTATGGATGCCTAATTCTTTGCATGTTAAGTTTTTTTTAGGAATCCATTTATTTTTAGAAAGTAGCATTTGATTTTTTTTGCATGTTTTTATATTTTTAATAAGTAATACCTTCTAGCCTAAGCCTATTTAGCAAGGTGTTATATTCTAGTAGGCCATTTGAAGATAACCAAAGAGGTAATGGTTGATGAGCAAGCTAGTGTAGCTCTTTGAGTTCATCATCAATCTCATAATATTTATCTTCAAGCCTTGACATGAATGAGTGTGGCCAAGAAATAAGGTTTAATGATAAATGTTCTTGTGGATATGATTGAAGAGATCATGGCATAGATGAAGGTAGATATGGTATACATGATAGAGATAAAAAATAAGATAAATGACATGGAAATGAAAAGTGATCTAGTGGGAAACCTTATTTATTTAAAAATATGTCACAAAAACTTTAGCCAAGGTAGATAAAATATGAGACATTAATGATGAGAAATTTTAATTAATATTGAAGATTGTAGAGGAGAAAATGAAATAAGTTAGAGCTAAGAATAAAGATAAAAGAAAGAAAAATAACATTGTAATGGACTATTACCAACATACAAAAAAGTCTACTATATTGAAATAGGTTATAGACTTTGATTTAGAGGATGATGATTGTGACATATGCTAGGATGAACATCCAAAGGAAGTTTTCGTAGTAATGTCACATCTTCAAGAGTTTTAGATCTATGACTTCAATGTAAAGTTCTTAAAAATGAAATTACCAAGAAGGTTACCGTATTTGCAAGAAAAATATTAGAGACCCTATTACCAACAATAGTATTATCATAGTGTAGTTCTTTCACAACTTTAGGAATACTATCAACAATAGTGGTAAAACTCAAAATTATGGAAGATTTCATCATCTAGGCAATAGTAACCCTATAGGTAACTAGATCAATCTCGATACTATGTCCAATAGCCTGTATCTCTAAGTAGCTTTATCATCCATTATGTTACTTATTACTACTATTCTCTAGCTTTCCACAAACCTGACACTTTGTAGACCAAATCTTCATCATATATATCTCATTTTCATCAATACTTTCGATCACAAGCTATAAGTTCTTTTTTATCTGCTTCACCTATGCAAGATATTATTCCCTCTTATCCATAATAAGGAAACGCTATCCAAGCTATAAATCTATAGGTAAATGATTATTCAAGTTGTTCTAAGCATAAGTTCTAGAGATACCATTTCTTTAGATATACTAGTCCACCTAAACTCACAAAGTATTAGTGATTTCAAAATTCATATTAAGATTAACATCCTTTCATATTTCTCAATAGTTTCCTTAAAACCAAAGTACTGATGTACATACTACCATGTTAATCCAAGTTGTAACTCATTAGATTGAAGCATGTAAGCTTCCTAAAAAATCAGTGATCCTATAAGTTTTCTTATTTATTTGTAAATTGAAGAAAATGCATCATGCAAGGATCTCCTAAAATCAAGTTCTAATGTAAATTTTATCTTTCAAAAAATATATAAGGCTTGAAAACTTTCATGTTTTAAAAAAATGTAACACCCAATTAGAGCTTGCAAACCAATCCATCAATGTTCCTTTAGGATTAGTATAACAAATTATAAATACCATTAATGGGTGGTAATATCTTGCTAATTTTCTTATAATCCACGTGGATAACTATAAAGAAAAGTTTTTCTTCATTATGAAAAGGACTTGGCTAAGTACAGTTGATGTCAAACTTGAAATATGATGAGTGGTGAGGTACCCCTACACTCAACCATACGAATACGAGCGTTACACACATGATTCGGTAGAACTCCGTAGACGGACTAGTTGTGGCACCTAGATAGTTATCCTTAGGTCGTAGTTTGCTGTCTTCCCACCTAGACTAGAGTTATATTTGTCACATATGGTTTAGTCCAGAGTGAGGTGTATGATGTGTTCCTAATCTAATGCTACTCTTGAAGGCAGTGGAAAGTAATATTAACTACACTAAGCTAGGAGAAAGGGTAGGAGAATCTAATCTAGCCTAAGTGTGATGAGCATCCATTCCTTGATTATCTATACACATCTTGGACCTCGTGCATGACTAACACTAGGATTACCAAGCATAGATCCTAGGTACGCCATTGGGTTACCAAGTAGTCACACTTAAATGCTCGTAATCAAGTCGTACTCATTTCGTGTTCTAATGTGAGTTTAAGGGTGAGAGAGACTAATTAGGAAAGTAGTAAATAACAATTAAATAAATAAATAAAAAAAGTGAATGCTGCAATGATGAAGTAATCTCAATCTTTATTGTCAGTCATGTGCGTGTCCAAGTACGTCACACTTGAATAAAGGATGCCGTACAATTACATTCACCACACTGCGGGCAGACATTGGAAATTAATCTATCTCTAGAGGAATGAAACTGCCAGAGTTTCGCTACAATCTAACCTATTGATGTGAAACAAGGGAGAGCCACCTCTTATTTATAGATTTGGTGACGCACTGCGATATCGCAGGGAAAGACGTGATATTGTGGGGGATGCGATATCGCGGCAGATGTGATATCGCATCCCATCAAAATATGAGAGCTTTCCTTGAAAATTTCCAAGGAAAATAAACATGTTGTAATTAAGAAGAAGTTACTACCATGCATTATGTATAGTGATATAGGATACAACTACATGAAGATAAATTAATAATCATTAATAAAAAAATTAAAACAAGAGTTGAAATGAAAGCTATTAGAAGGTGTAAATAAATGACACATAATATTTGTATGATCTTATGATGAAATCACAAAAAATATTCCTCATATATGCCAATATTACATATATATATTGATCCTTCCATTAAGCCCAAGTAAGAATCATAGCATAGATTGAATTTAGAATTAAAGTATATTATGATGAAAGAAATCAGAAAAATACCAAAAGTTTAATTCATCCATCTTATGGAGGATAGTGAGTGGATGATTTTATTCATGATTTTATACAAAAAAGTAGACTAATGAATTATTTGCATCAATTTCAAGCTATTGAATATAGGGACATTTAAGGATCACTTTCCATTCTCATTTGTGGATTGTGCATTAGATATGATCATAGGTCACTAGTATTACAACTTGTTGGATAGTTATAGTAAATATAATTAAATATAAATCATGCTAGAGACCTAATACAAGGAATACATTCATAGGTTCTTATGGGAGTTTTACATATAAAAAATGTCATTTGACTTTTGCAATGTACTTACTACTTCCTAATTTCTAGTCTTAAGAATATTCTAGAAGTAGAATAGTAATGATGTTGAAGTCTTTATATATGAATTTTCCACTTATAATTCAATTGAAAAAAGATTCAACTCATGGTTTTGGAAGGCATAGTTTTTGGGACATAGAATATTAGAAAAAAAAAGATTAAAGTTGATTCATAAAAGATCAAACTAATCTAACATATATATATATATATAGAAAATTCAAATAGTGAAATATGTGAGTGCATTCCTTGAATACATAGGGTATTATTGATGCATCATTAATGATTTTTTCAAGATTACAAACTTGTTAGTAGGATTTACAAAGAAGGATACATCCTTTGACTGGATAGAGAATTTTTGAAAGATCGTTGAGACTTGCAAATAACTGCTTGTGAAAATCATAATTCTGTAAGCATCTAATTGGTCCATACCATTTTAAATCATGAATAATGCATTCCTATATGAATTTGGAATTGTTCTCATGTAGATAGATGATAAAAAAAATTTATATTTTATCCATTGTATGTGTAAAAACATTATTTTTGTACAACTAAAATGCATCACAAAAAAGGACATACGTTCTTGAATATTTCATCTTAGTGCACATTGATCATTTAGTGGTTGGTGATCTTTCAAGAATTAAACATCAAAATAATAGATAAGAAGGTATCTAATAATGTTGTTACCAATTATTTTTCAAGTCTCAAATGGAATGACAAGACTAATGAAGAGCCTTTATCTAATGAACCGTTATTTTCAAAGGCTATTTTAGTTTTCTTACTAGTAACTACTCCTTGATTTGCATATAATCTCATGTATTTGAAGGAACAAAAGGTTCCTACTAAATGGGACAAACCTAGGGTATATAAATTTCTACATTAAATTAAACACTTCATGAAAATAGAGGGAAATCTATACAAAATCTATGATAATGATTTAGTGTGTTCTAGATTAGAACCAACTAAGAGTTATCTAGTATATGCATGAAAAATATTATGGAGTTTACTACATGAAAAAGAAAATGACTATTAATATCCTCATGACCAATTACTTCTAACCAACTATCTTCTACAATGCACATCATTTTGCAAAGGCTTGTGAGCATGGCTAATATGATAGTGGAGTATCAATAAGATTTTAGGGATTGCAGTAGTGGATACAACCACTAGATCCTTTTGATATATAGAAAATTGACTTTATGAGTTCTATAATCCCTTCTTTGAATGGAAAATACTATATAATTATTATTGTAGAATATTACACAAAGATGTTTGATGTAGCTATAGTAGCCAATTGTATTATAGCAACTATTGCTAAATTCTTGAAGCAACATATATTAAATAGGTTTGGTATGTCATGAGAATTAATATTTGATAATGGTACTAAAACACCTTAAAGAAAATTTATGTTTTGAATAAGAAAGCTTGGTAACCTAGTTTTTTATGTAATTTTATGAGATTCAAGTGAAAACATAAATGCCTTGATTTCCCTTCAAAAATATTAGCGTATGACCTTATTTTAGCTAAATTCTAGATCCTTTTAAATTATGTAAAATAAAATTTCTGATTCACAAGCGATAAGTTTTATTATGCTAGTGTATGAGAGATAAAAATTTAAAAATTATACTAAGTTTGATACTTATTGTCACATTTGATGATTTGATGGAATAGGCGTAAAAAGGGATTTTGTTTATTGTATGTTCTGTTTTGAATTTTGGAAAAATTTAAAGAGATATAATCAATCTTGAATTCCATTCTTGATGGCACCAACCAAGAAATGGATGTGCAAAACCCATCTTTAATTAAAATGAAAATCCAAGTTAAAAAGCAAGAATTGGATAAAGAAAAAATAAAAAAAATTTGTTCATTTTATTCAAGTTTCCTACAATAGATCCATTGTGTCTGTAATTCATAACTAAAAATAGCAAATGTGGATTTGGAAATTTGAATCTAGACAATATTTTATAGTTGATTAAACAAGTTGAATAAAAGCCCTAAAATCTTTAGAATAGGAGATTCCCAAATACCAATTGCTAGGAAATGATCACATAAGTGTGAAAATAATTTGAGAATGAAAAAAAAAATAGGCTACTAGATTCTAGTCAAGATGTGTTGGATTTACTCTTGATACTAGAACTGTAGGAAATGGAAACAATAGGGTTTTCATCTATGGCAGCAACTAGATGCAGAGTACCATAGGGAAACACCACTAAAAACAATGGTAGGGTTTTGATCCACCATGATAGCAAACACATCATCAACAAGATTTCTACCCTCATCAATAACAGCCATCCAACCACTGCTAAGTTCAATACCACTATGACTTCTACTATGGTTGCATCCATGGTAGCAACATGGCATCCACGATGCTAGTGGTCAGTTGGATTTTATCATGATTTCATTGTGGCTATTTTTGAAGTCATGTTCCATGACTATGGAGTTTGAGTGTAAGGGTTTCTTGGCATTTGACAGGGATTGCAGTGTTTCAAGAGCATCATGCACATTAGGCTGATGTTGTAATGGCTACCTTCACTATTGATTGCAAGTGCTCCTTGATAGCTATCAATAATAATTTGGAGACCTCGACGTATCCCCTGGCATTGCAATCTGAATTTCTACTACGGCAAGTGGCCGATTATGGCCAAAGTTCTAGAAGCACTACCTTCATTTATCTTTTCCAAATTGAGTAGGAATGAGGCATCAATTTTGTTGACACATGACCTACTAGAGAATAGAGACATGTCTTCCTATGGTTAGGCAGTAGAGAATGTGATGGCCAATGTAGTGGTAGTGGAGAACATGTATAGTGTTGGCTAGGATGGTTTTGATGATTGAAAGTTTTGTTTAATTTGATTACTAAGTCCATGAAAAAAGAAAAACTTTGGGTCCATGATTTGCTAGTAAATGTGGTGCATTTCCTGTATGAAGAGACATTACCTTATGAAATTTTGTGCTTTAGAAATTTTTTTAAGTTGATAGCATAACCATTAATATAATTAGTTTAGCTCTATGCATTTTTTTTAAGAAAAAAAGAGCTATTATTTAGGAAAAAAGGGGCATTTGGCCACCATACCTATTTTTTGTATAGTAGTTATAATTAACTACCATTGTAGTTGTAACTACTAGGTACTTGTCAACTATAGCTTTTTAGACTCCATGATGGTTGTAACTACCACACATATGTCAAGTATAGCATTCTTTTTGTATAGTGCTTACAACCAACCTAAATAATGATTTTAATTACCTTGAAGCCACTATAAAAAGGCTTCAAGGAAAGAATGTAAGGGGCTTTTTGAAGGGGAGAATCAAGAAGACATTTTGGAAAATTGCTTGAAAGATGGCTTTGCTAAATATAGCTAGCGGTTCAAGTAGTATTATGCTTGACATTTAAATTTGGGATGTTTGGATCACTTTTATAGTTCTTTGTTGCTTGATAGTAGACTCCTATTAATATTTTCCATAGAAAAGCTCATGTTGGAAAGCCTCAAGAGTAATATAATAGAAAATTTTATTATTATGTAATGTTTAAGGCTGCTATTAGGATTGCTATAAGAGAACCTCTGCTATAGACAAGCCAGTTGAACAATTAAATAGTCTAGAGGGTTTTTAAAAATCTTTGATATTTTGATAGGATTGAAATAGCTTTTTGATTGAATAAAAGAAAGTTTTTGAGTTTGAAACAAGTAGTGGATTAGAGACTAGAAGCTTAAGAAGATCTCCCCTTCTATTTAGTTTCTTAGTTTATAAGAGAAGATCTAAGAAGTATAAGAGTTCAACAATCCAAAGGAATAAGATGGAAAATCCTTGGCAAAGAGTCACACCATTAGGATTTCAAAACTATAATGATATTTCTAAAGAAGTTCATAAAGATTTGCCTGAGCCTTTTATTCCTAGAAAAGCTTATTTAGCTAAAGAGTATATTCACATGTTTGAGTTAGCTTTAGCTCATGTAAATGTTCAACACCAAGATCAAGCCTTTAGATTATTTGTAGCAAATCTAAAGGATGTGGGTTAGATTTGGTACTCAAACTTGCCAAGCAACAATATCTCAAGTTGGGATGATATAAAAAGTCTCTTCTTAACCCAGTTTGGTGATCATTTAGATCAACAACAACTATATTGTGGGCTAATACAAGCTAAGCAAGGAGTCAAAGAATCAATTAGAGATTTTAACATCAAATTTCAATGAATTTGTGAGCTCTTTCACAGATAATATAGACCATCATATGAAGTGCTTAGAGAAACTTATCTTAAGGTTTTCAAATCGAACATTTCAATTTGGTTAAGAAGAACTCTGAACTTAACTACACTAAATGACTACTTTAGTGAGGCTATATAGTTAGAAAAATAGTTAAACTTGAATCATGAAGAGATTGTTATAACTCAAAAAAAGAAAAAGAAAAAGAAAAAAGAAGAAAAAGTTATGATTCATATGCAAGATTTTGCTTAGTTTTAAGCTTTATTAGGTCCATCTCATATTAAAATAGAGTAAGAACCTAAAGGAAGAGAATCTAAAAAATGACAATTAATGCGAGATATGTCAAACAAATTAGTAAAACTAGAAAAAGCCTTGGCAAGAATTAATATCAAGGAAGAAAAGAAAAATAGAAAACATAAATATCAAGACACTAAGTTGTAGAAGATGAGGATGATAGTGACCTTGTTGTGTCTAACTTTCTTGGTATTAAATCTAATAATGAGCTATCTAGTGTTCATTATGTAAGAAAATCTTCTAATTCTAGGTCTAGTAATACTTCTTCTCTATCAAGTTCTAAAGAAGATATATCCTTAGATGGGAGGTGTAATAAGAATGAGGAAAATGAATATAATCTAAGATCAAAGGAAAGACTAACTACTTCTAGACCTCCAAATGTTATTGCTAATCCATCTACTAAAAGAAAAGCTTTTGAGCCAACTAGAAGAGAGAAAAATAAGAATAAAGAAGATCAAGTTGAACAAAGCACTTCAAATCAGTCTTTCAATAAATAGATAAAAAAATCAAGCTTTATTGGAAATGAGGAATATGATTTGATCGAACATCTTAAACATGTTAGGGCCAATATTAGCATATATCAATTACTACACATAGGAGATAAAAAAAAAGGATCTAGAGTTTATTAAAGGTAAAAGGAGAGTTGGAGAATTAAAGTTAAGTTATGTGTCTAATAATGATGAAAAATCAAGGCTGGTTATGATTGTATTCCTGATAAAGAAGCTCCTCCTTTTCTTTTGACAATGAAGTTAAAGGATAAATATTTACACAATTGTTTGGTTGATTTTGGAGCCACATCTACTATAATGTCACTATCTATATGCAAGAAACTTGGTTTGATTCCTAAAAAATCAAATAAATATATTGTTTAAATGGATAAGAGTAGAGTGAAGATTGTGGGTCAATTACCAAATGTTCTATTAGAAATCACTTCTGAACCCCACATCAAAAGTAGAGTAACTATTCAAGTGGCAGATATACCAAACTCCAATAGTCTCTTATTGAGTAGAAGTTGGAGTAAGAATTTCTCAGGTTAAATATCAAGAAACTATTCACACATGTGGCTACCTTGTAAAGGAGAACCAAACCAAATATATGTGTATGGTGAACCTTTGATGATTGATAATATTACTTTAAATGGAAAAAGTAAAATGATTGAAAAAGGAAGTTTTGAAAAAAAAATTTGTACACTCAAAGAAATTTATGATTCTAGAAAAGAAAAATCCAAAGATGAGAAAAAATGGGAATTGTACTTTGATGGCTCATGTAATTTTAAAGGTGTAGAAGCTAGAATAGTTATAGTGAGAAATAATTCACTAGAAATTTTAAAGGCAATTCATCAATCTTTTCCTTGTACTAACAACAAGGCCAAATATGAAGATTTTTGTATTGGTATTAGAACATCTTTGGAAAAAGAAATCAAGGTAATCACTATAAAGGGAGATTCAAGATTAGTTTGTGAGCAAGTTAAGGGTAATTACATAGTAAAAATTTCATTTTTATGACCTTATAAAAATGTTAGAATAGTTTGAGCACTACCAGATAGAATATATAGGTAGAGAAGGCAATTATATAGCAGATGACTTAGCAAAGGTAGCTTCAACATTAGATATGCAAAAGATAGAAAGATATGGGCATGTAATGATTGAAGAAGAACATCAACCATCAGTACTAGATAACATAAAACATTTGCAGGTATTTGAAGATGATGGTCAAATACTTAGGTTCGTGAGAAACAAACAAGAATTTGAAGGTCAAGTCATACCTAAGACAATGTCAAAATTTAAGGAAAATTTTATTCCTAAAAAGGTAAACGATTATGTACATGAGTTTGAGAAAATTTTTTTTACTAGAAAGGATATAAAAAATCCCAATGATCAAGCTTTCAAAGAAGTAAATCTTGGATCTAATGAGATGTCCAAGATGTTAAATATCATAAAGGAAAAAAATTTAGTTTTCAAGCAAAACTTGTTATCACTCATAAAAAATAATTTGGAAAATTTTGCTTGGTCTTATGATGATCTTAAATCTTTTAGACTAGATGTGATGATACATAAATTCCTTTAATAGATGGTTGTAAAATCATTATGCAAAAATAAAGGAAATTCAATCCATCATTTGAAGTAGCTATGGAAGCTAAGATCAAGAAGTTATTACAAGCCTGAATCATATACCCAATCCGATATTCAACATGGCTTGCTAACCTTATTCTAGTAAGAAAGAAAAATGGTAACATTAGGCTCTGTGTAGACTTCAAGAATTTGAATGAAGCTTCAAAGAATGATAAATATTCATTTCCTAGAGTTGATGAGATGTTGATTAAGGTATTAGGTTGTCAAGTATATTCTTTCTTAGATGGTTTTTCAGGCTATAATCAGGTCATGGTAGATAACAATGATAGATATAAGATAACATTTATCACCAAATGGGAAACTTTTGCTTACTAAAGAATGTCATTTAGATTGTCAAATGCTGGAGCATCTTTCCAAGGAGCAATGGATTTAGCTTTTAAAGGTCTAATTGGTGAATTTGTTATGGTTTATTTGGATTATATTACCATATTTTCAAATGGAAAACAAGATCATATTGGTCATCTCCAATAAGTTTTTGAGTATGGTATTTCATTAAACCCTAAGAAGTGTATATTTAGAGTTAAATATGGGAGTTTATTAGGCCATGTGATCTATCAAAAAGGAATTGCTATAGATAATTCTTAAATCCAAGCAGTACAACATATTGAGCATCCTATAAGTAAAAAATATCTTAGATCTTTCTCTGGAAAGATAAATTTGGTTAAGAGATTTATCCTTGGATTCACCAAAATTACTAAACCTTTGATACAGATGGTAAAGAAAGATGTTCAAGTAAAGAAAACACCAGCATTGGAGAAATATTTAGCAAAAATTAAAAGGGCTATTTAAGAAGCTCCATATTTGATTAAACCTAAATTAAAGGAAGATTTTTGGCTATATGCTTTTGCTTCTAATGATTCCATTGTTGTCATTTTGACTCAAAAACATGAAGGGCAAGATGAACCAATTGGATTTTTTGGGTACTAGTTCAAAAGTTCTAAACTAAATTATTCAGATTTGGAAAAACAAGTGTTCATAATCATTAAAGCACTTAAGTATTTTAAATATTATCTGGAAATTTTATTAGTTCATATTATGCTAATCAAACTCGTAGTCAACCAATCCTTAGCACAAAATGAAATTGGATTGAAAAGAGGAAAGTGGCTTATAAAGCTTCAAATTTTTAGATTTTCATTAGAAATATGTAAAATGGTTAAGGGAATGGGATTAGCCAAATTAATTACTAGAGAAAATGAAGTATTTACGCTTGATACTCATGAGGGAAATTGGTATGATGAAGTTTTAAAGTTTTTAAATACAAGGGAAGTCCTAAATATTTTAACTATAATTCAAAATGGAGCTTTCTTCAAGAAAACACGTAAATTTCTAGTTAAAGATGGTATATTAGATAGAAAGGATTTTAGAGGGGTTTTGTTGGAATGCGTTCATAATAATCAAATTGGTTTCATCTTAGAAAAATTCCATTATCATACTAATTTATTTTATGAATCCCCTAAATCAACTATGCAACATATAATTTGATATGGATATTATTGGCCCACTATGTATCAAGATATTGCTTTGAAAATACAAAGATGTTATAAATGTCAAATCCATGAACCAAAGATTAAAAAGGATTGAGCCCCCTTAAAACTAGTAATTGTGGATAGATTGTTTCAGCAATGGGGTTAGGAATTCATTGGTACAATTACTTCTTCAAGAGCTAGGCATAAGTTTATTCTGACAGCTACTAATTACTTCACTAAATGGTCTAAAGTGAAAGCTCTAAAAAGAAGTACAACATTAGATGTAATCAAGTTTCTGGAAGATTAAATCTTAAGTTATTTTGGTCTACCTAAAGTACTAGTATATGATAATGAATCCACTTTTTAGTCTGAAGAATTCATAACATGGGCATAAGAAAAATCCATTTTTATATTTTCCTCTTTCAATTATTATCCTCAAGGAAATGATTTAGCTAAATCTATAAATAAAAAGCTTATTTCCTACATCAAGAAATCAATGGGTGGGAATTTAGGAAATTGGATTGATTATCTACAATATACATTATGGATAGATTGTATTAGGTCTAAGAAGGCTATTGGAACATCACCTTATAATTTAGTCTATGGTTTGCCCGCAAGAATTACAAACAAGATTATAAGTTTAGCTTCAAATTTTGTATAAAGGTATAGTGAGAAAACTGATAAAGATAAAAGCTTTATGACCTTACTTATCAAGATAGAAGCTGAGATAGATAGAGCAAAGGATAATTTGTTAAAAAGTACATGTCAAGTCGAAAGATGGTTTGATAAAAAGGATTTGAAAAGAACTTTTTGAATAGGAGATCTTGTCCTACTATAGAATATGAAGAAATTGAATAAGTTCACACGAACATGGACTAGTCCATTTTAGATTACAAAACAATTATGCAAGGGTACTTATAAATTATCAATATTAGATGGTATGGAATTGTAGTTTCCATTTAATTTTTTACATATAAAACATTATTTTGGATAGCTTCCCATGACTTAAATATTTTTATACAAATTAATATATGTACATAGTATAATAATATATTTAAGTATAAGGTGGTTGAATATATATAATAATAAATAATAAAATTTTTATATAGGAACTATTATGTATGCACTTGGTAGTAGCATGTATTATATTAGTGTTATGTTTAATCATGACATATATGCTCTATTCTCACCATTGGAATTCTCTCTATCCTTAATTGAGAGCTCTTTGCCTCATCTAATTCTATGTCATTCTATTTTGTAACAAGCAAGTTTGTGCAGACATTTGGTTGTGCCCCAACTTGGGGTACCTCCCCTAATACTCATCTATTTCTAAGGTGTTTCCTGAGTGTCATTCATGATGTTCAAGTTGTTGTAATTGATGCACCTTTAATTTCAATAAAACTTCTTTTCAGGGTCCGACACCCCCCCATATATGCTCTATTCATATGGTTAAGTAAGTCTATTTATTATTTTAAAATAAAATAAAATAAAAATTAACATGTGTTCATGTTATGTATGCATTTAAAGATATTTAATTAAAAATATTAGTTGAATTATTAAATTCATATTGTCCAAAGTAATCATTACTTGAGATGAGTAAGTGGAAGTGGTGGTTAATTAATTATTTAGTGGGAAGTAACTCCAACAATCGAATGATAAAATCTAAATTGATATAATGATTAGAAAGCAATTAATATGAATAAAGGTGGCAAAGTTGGTTAGCGAAATTTTGTGGGAATTTTAAATTTTATTACTACTATAAGAAGAGACATAGATTGTTGGAGATTTTCAGTTCAAAGTACGAGTAAAGAAGACTAGCAAGAGTGTAAGTTTGAGAAAGGATGATTCTTGGTGAGAGAGCTATGGGAAGATCATTTATCCCATATGTAATGAGATACTACCTGGAACATGTCCTAAGAGCTTATTGCAAAGCAGAAGCCCATGGAGCATCAAGGAAAAGTCCATTTCTACTTTGTCTTTCTGATGAGTTCATGTTTCATACTAGTGGACTTTCTATAGAAGCTAATATTGGGGAAGATTTCATGAATGTGATAGTTAGTTAGAAAATCAAGAAAATTATAACCAAGATGATTCTTGAGGAGAGGCATTTGTATCCCAAGATACAGAAGTATCTAATTGGGATAAGCCACAAGGATCAACAAAGGTGAAAAATGCAAATGAAATGGATGCAAAAGAAGTTAGAACAGTAGAAGAAAGAAAAGATGAAGACAATGCATTAGTTTCAACTGAAATAGTGTATGAAAAGGTTTAAGACAAGAAGATTCTTAAGAAAGCTATTTTAACTATTCACTTCTCTCCATTGAATAGTATGTATAAAGTTCCAATATATAGTTCTTTAAATTTTTATTAGGGCTAAGGTTTTTATTTCATTAAACCTTATGTTTAATGAAAGTTTTTCTCAAAAAAATATTTCCATTTTTTCATGTAAATGTTCAATAAAATTGTTATTTCTTAATTGACATTGGAAAAACAAAGAATAAAAAAAAATAGGGTAAGAAATGTTGTCACATTTGACCATTTGATGGAACAAGCATAAAAAAAGATTTTGTTTATTATATGGTCTATTTTGAATTTTGGAAAAATTTAAAGAGATACAATTAGTCCTTAATTCCATTCTTGATGGCACCAAGCAAGAAACAGATGTGCAATACCCATCTTTAATTAAAATGAAAATCCAAGTTGAAAAGTAAGAATCAAATGAAGCAAAAATAAAAAATTGTTGTTCATATTATTCAAGTTTCCTATAGCAGATTTGTTGTGTGTGTAATTCATAACTAAAAATAGCAAATGTGGATTTGGAAATTTAAATCTAGATAATATTTTATAGTTGATTAAAAAAGTTGAATAAAAGTCCTAAAATCTGTAGAAAAGGGGATTACCCAAATACTAATCACCAAGAAATGATCACATAAGTGTGAAAATAATTTGGAAATAAAAAGAAAATAGGCTACTAGATTCAAGTCAAGATGTGCTAGATTTACCCTAATTCAAGAACTACAAGAAATGGTAGTGACAAGGTTTTGATTCGTGGTAGCAACCAGACACAAAGCATCATAGGGCAACAACATTGAACATAGAAGCAAGGTTTTGATCCACTATGGTAGCAAATGCATCATTAACAAGATCTCTATCGTCATCAATAACATTCATCCAACCATTTTTGAGTTCAATACCATTGTGAATTCTATTGTGGTTGCATCGATGGTAGTAGCATCACGTCCATGATGCTAGTGGTTGGTTAGATTTCATCATGCTTCTATCATGGCTATTTTTGAAGTCATGTTCCATGATCGCAAAGTTTGAGCACAAGGGTTTCTTGGCATTTGACAGTGATGAAAAGGTTTTTAGGAGCATCATGCACATTAGGCTAATGTTGTAATGGCTACCTTTACTACCAACCATAGGTGCTCCTTGGCAGCTGTCAACAATACTCTGAAGACCTTATTATGTCCACTAGTGCTGTAGTATGAATTTCTACCATTGTGGGTGACTAATTATGGCCAGAGTTCTAGGAGAACTACCTTTAGTTTCCTTCCCCAAATCAAGCAAGAACGAGCATCAATATTGTTAACACATGATCTACCAGAGGATAGAGATGTGTCTCCCTGTAGTTGGATGGTAGAAAATGTGATGGATGATGTAGTAGTATTGGAGGATGTGTACAGTGTTGGCTAGGATGATTTTGGTGGTTGAACATTTTGTTTAATTTGATTACTAAGTCCAAGAAAAAAGAAAAACTTTGGATTCATGATTTGCTGGTAATTGTGGTGCATTTCCCATATGAAGAGACATTACCTTATGAAAACTCATGCTCTAGAAATTTTTTTAAATTGACAGTGTAACCATTAATATAATCAATTTATCTCTATGCATTTTTTTATAAAAAGAGAGCTATTATTGAAGGAAAAAATAGGGCATTTGGCCACCATATCTGTTTTCTCTTTAGTTGTTAAAATTAACTACCATTGTAGTTGTAACTACTAGGTACTTGTCAACTATCGCTTCTTAGTCTCCATGGTGGTTGTAACTACCACAGATATGTCAAGTATAGCATTTTTTTGTATAGTGGTTACAACCAACCTAGATAATAATTTTAACTACCTTGAAGCCACTATAAAAAGGCTTCAAGGGTAGAATGTAAGGGGATTTTTGAAGGGGGAGAATTAAGAAGACATTTTCGAATATTTCTTGGAAGATGGCTTGTTAAAGATATTATTTTAGCTACTTTGTTTAATCCTGTGAGTTCATTCATTCTTATTTTGTTTAGGTTGCATAGCTAGTGGTTTAGGTAGTTTTCTTCTTGGCATTTAAATTTTGGATTTTTGTATTGTTTTTATAGTTCTTTATTGCTAAATAGTAGACTCCTATTAATATTTACCATAAAAGAGCTCATGTTGGAAAGCCTTAAGAGAAATCTAATAGAAAATTTTATTATTATGTAATGTTTAAGGTTACTATTAGGATCACTGTAAGAGAGCCATTGCTATAGATAAGCCAGTTGAGAAATTCAATAGTCTAGAGGGTTTTATAAAATTCTTTGGTATTTTGATAGGATTGAAATAGCTTTTTGATTTTTAAAGTATATTCCCTTGGTATTTCAATTAGAAATTGTCAAATCTTTAAAAGCTCTATTGTATGCAATCATTGACAACTATTATCTAGCCAAAATAGATATTCATACATAGTAGTTTACGTAGTAATTTTTGGTAGTATAATAGGAGTATCTTTAAGAAATTGCTTGTTTGAGCCTATAGAGTTTGAACAATTCATACATATTAAATTAGGGATAACTTTATTGTGAAGTGTTTTCTCATATCAATTTACCTTGCTTAAATATTCGAGATTTTTACACAAACATGCTTTCTTTTCTTTCTCTTTTCATTGAATCTTGCTCTATTTCTAATTTTCTTGTGGAACTCTTTCTCTCTAGGGGAAATTAGGAGTAGATTAATAGGGTTGTGCTCAAATGATTTTTGTAAAATTTTATTTGTTACAAGTAGGTATTATAAGAACTATATAGGCTAAGTGATCAAACAAAATAGAAATCTCTAAGAACTCTCCGTATTTTACAAAGTTAGTAGAATCTGTTTTATGATAGTTGATTATATTTTTATATGAAATCCAACTATTTCAACATTCATAACAGAAAACACATACTCATATTTAACTACTGATTCTATTTAGAGGTATCTGGGCCTTGGTGTTTCTAGAGACTAGAGAACACGTAAATCTTGTTTGAGGTAACTCATTAGTGGTTGCATCCCAAATAATTGCCAGCAATAACAAAAGTCAAAAATATTGGTGGCTCATATGCTAGAATTTTGGGCCATGAAAATGGCTAAAAAAAAATACTATTTGAAGGGAAAATAGCCAAATATGTTGGTGGCCCATACATTAACATTTTGGACCATGAAAATTACCCAAATATGCTATGTAACCATCTAGAACACACATGAAAATGTAACTGACATAGCAATAGAAAATTAAAGGTCTATTTAAGCTAGTTTTCAACATCATTATCAGATTCTTTTAGCACATATTTTGGTAGAAAATCCCCTTGGAGAAAAGAAGTTGGGGTAGATTTTACAGAGAAGAAATTGCAAATTTTTCACAACCCATTATAACCTCTTCAACATAGATCACTAAGAGCAAAATAGACTTGTAGCAACACTCATTATAGTGTAGATTGATTAGGTGATTAGTACAAATCTAGTGCACAACACACCATGCCTCTTGTATTAGATTTCAAAGCTATTTTTGTATTCCTAGGCTTTTAAATTCCAATGATATGTATTATTTGAACTTATTTGCTTATAATATTTTATAGTAGTTAATACAAAGTTTGAAGTTTATTGTGGACACATAATTTCTTATTTGTCTCTATTCTTTGATGAGCGTTGAGGTACCCCTATGCCCAACCATACGAATACGAGTGTTCACACATGATCTGGTCGAACTCCAAGGATTAAGTGTTTATGCGCTTAGATAGAACAAGGATGGGTTATGTGATCATTGTCTTTCCAAGCTTATTTGTAAGGCACAATTGTATGGTTAAGTAAACTTGAGGTATATGATTTTTATGCTTTATGTTCCTGGTGCTTAAAATGGAGAAATGAAATAATTGAGTAACTAATTTGATTTAAGTAATTAACTATGCTCCAACTAGTCCTAACACCAACATCCGTTCCCACTTACTAGACACATCTTGAACCAGTGTAACACTGCTAGGGTTACCAAACGCTAGTCATTACTAGGTTACCAAGTGTTCCACGTATGCTTGAAGTTGTCGTACTGAGTGTGCTAATTCATGGATGAGTAATAATTAAGAATTCAATGGAAATAACATCAATTAACTATTGAAAGCATCAAATAATAGTAAATAACATGAAATGCAATAATTAAGCTATTCTGAATGTTGCAAGGTTTATCATAAAGTTTGTCTTTATTTTTGGTTACAAGTTGTGCTCAGGTACACAATGCTTAAATAAATATTTGTTCACTTTATGACTCCTACTACGGACACTCAAAAATAATTCTAACTCTAGAAAGGGAAAATTACAAGAGTTCAGCTCCTCATTTGATAACTTGAAGAGAGAGAGAGAGAGAGAGAGAGAGAGAGAGAGAGAGAGAGAAGAAAATGAGGTGCATTACTACCAATGTCAAAATTGTGCACACTGTTGTTCATCCACAGCCACATGATCAAGCTTGTTCCCTGTGTAAATGCTTTTTTCTCCAATCCATCCTAAGTGCTCCCTCCTATCCTAGTCCATTGTTCATGTGATCGCCATATGCACACACAACATAGTCAAAAATTAGCAAGGATAGATAAGGTATAATGTAACTGATACCTTGCCTCAATATGAAGCACCTTGGCTAGGTTGTGGGTATGGCAAATACTGGGTTAGAGGTTTTTAACTGATAACTACCAAGGTGTAAGGGTGAGATGAGTAATGAAATGGAAAAATTTGCAACAAGCCCCCATGACTAAGAGTAAACCTTCAGTAGTAATAGGATGGAAAATGAAAGAACAAGAAAGATGAGAGAAATAACAACAATGAAGCCAATAAAACAAAAACAAAGATGGATGTCATGGATGAGGTGAAACATGAAATAGTTGATTGTAGGAAATATTTAAGGGAAAGAACTTAATAATTGCTCCAAAAAAGAATGCCAATGGATCCTCCCCAAACCAGGCTCATGCCCTTTATGCCCTGACAAATCCACAAACCAAAGAGTTCGTAGGCTCTAGGAATGACATAAGGAGACAATGGTTAAGAACTTATCCACAAGAGTTTACCAAAGAATAACAATGTGTTAACCAAGATATGGAATAATCATAAAAATGGAAATGATGTGAAATATGGAAAGTAATACAAGAAGAGAGAATGGAATGGAATGAAATGAAATCCAAAAATCAAGGTTGTGTAAAGTCCCTTGTGTATTGTGTGGTTAAGGAGACTTAATAAAATTTTGTCCAAATCTAGATTTAGACTAACCACATCTAGTGACCTGCATCAACACACTTGACCAACTTATCCTCCTGAAGTAACAAGAATGCTTTTACAAAGAAGCTACCATTCCAACAAGAGAAGAAAAGAGGAGCAAGAAGCGAGAAAGGGCCTTAGTTAGAGGGAACCTTCAGGAATGGGCAACATGTCTTTTTAGTGCCATAACTAGTGCTTGTAGCCCATGTTTCTTTATTATGTTTAAGGGGTGTGCTTTGAATTTCCACTAGTTGTTTTTAGTGAGAACCACACCATGCAAAAACTTATGTGATTTAGTCAACTTTCTGATATTGGTCAATGGCGGAATGGTAGAAAACCTATGAAAAACATCCAAGTACCCAAGAGAATAGCCAACACAAATGCGTTGAATCCCCTTGAAGTCACACTCGTTTCAACCCAATTGAATCTTTCCTTGGTTGGAAGAATACCAAGCTAGCAATTAATTAATAAGTTTGCTTAGAAAAAGGGACAATACATTTCCAAAAAAAAGGGAGACCATAGAATTGTATGGATGAATGGATGATGTGGACTCACTGCTTGTTTTATCAAAAGAACCCATATCTTAGCATCAACATTAAAAGTCAAAGGTAAAAACCAAAAATTAGTAATCAACACCATTATAGTACAATCACTTATTATATAACAAGTGAGAGTAATTCAAACAAAACATAATAGAGAAAGAAATAGTAAAAATGTTAATGATGGTGTAAAACAAAAACATGTAAAGATGAAGAATGTGTAAAACAAAAAAAACAAAGGAAATTGAGGGCTTAGAGTGGTTAGCATTGGTGGCCATCTCCCCCACAACTGAGTTGGAAGGAGGAGATCCAAAATAATTAGCAAGGTTGTCCATTAATAGAGGTAGTGTTAGTACTGGCCATTTTAGGCTTATGGAAAGGTTTGGTTTGTTGAATGTTGACTAATAATTTCCTATCTAGGCTTCTAGGTTTATAGATCATCATGGCCCATGAAGGAAAAGTTTCATAAATTATATAAGGTCCTTCCCATAGCATTTGAAATTTAGTTCGTTGTGGCACATGTGCGGGATTCCAATAAAGAACCTTATCTCCTGGTTAATATGTAACTTTCCTAATTCTTAGGTCATGATGTTACTTGTTAAAGGCCTTGTGCAATTCGTTGGATGACAGGGTGGCTAATTGGTTATCATCTAGCAAGTTAAGGTTCATTAACCATTCTTTCTATGCTAGACTGAGGTCAAGGTTGAGGTCACTTTTTGTAGATAGTGTATGAAGCTTAGCTTGGATAGGAAGTGTTGGAAGTTTACCGTACACTAACTCATAGGGAGTTTCCATGTGGGGCAGTATGCCCAAGCATCATTTATTTTGGTGCTATAGTCTTGCCTATATTTGCTAATGGTTTGTGTCAATATTTTTGTGATCTTCCTATTGGTGACCTTGATTTGACCATTTTCTTGAGGTTGATATGGTGTAGTCAGCTTATGCTCAAATCCTAAGCATTGCATTAATTTTTGAAAGGTCACACTTGTGAAATGTGTACCATTATTAGAAATAAGTGCACGAGGCATGCCAAACCTATTTACGATTTGCTGTTGAACAAATTCTGTAGTGGTAGATGATGTACAATTAGTAACAACGACTACCTCTTCCCACTTTGTAAAATAGTCAATAGCAACAACAATGTAGGCTTTTCCATTGTAAATTGGTGTGATAGGCTCCGTAAAATCAATACCCCATATGTCAAAGGGTTCTAAGGATTGAATCCATTGTTATGGACCCTCCATTCTAGCAGTCATTTCCCCATCACGTTGGTAGCACTCATAAGATTGGATGAAATGATGAGCATCCCAGAACAATGTAGGCTAATAATATCTTGTAAGAAAGATTTTAATGGCTATTCATCTTCTAGCATAATGACCCCTACAAGGGCCCTCATGAGTGTATTGGAGAACTCGCAATTGATCTACACCCTCTATTTACCTTCCTGTTTAGGCATAATAACTAATGGGCTAGCCCATTCATTGTCAACAATAAGGTAGATGGACCGAGCTTTCAGAAATTTTTCAATTTCTTCATTAATCACTTGGTTAAGATTTGGGTTTAGCTACATTTGTGGTTTTCATTGAGGCTTCATGGAGGGATCAGTGTAAATTCTATGTTGGCATATCCTAGGATCTATTCTAGTTAATTCGGGATATGACCAAGCAAAGGTTTTTGACCATTTTTTTACCATCTTCAGTAGTTTTTCTTTTTGTTGAAGAGTGAGCTTAGTGTTAATGATTACCGATTTTCCATTCTTGATAAATGTGTACTTCATACTAGTGGGCAAGATTTTTAACTCAAAGGGCTCTTGCTTAAACTCATTAGGAATTTCAAACTTTCTTGAGTTGATATTTTCGATGTCAGGACTTGGAAGTTGGTGATGGACTTGCTCTAATGTATCTATGCTATCAATATAACTACAAGTCAAGCTTTCAATTGGTTCCATGCATAGAGTTGAATTGCTCTCTCGGTTNAAGCTTTCAATTGGTTCCATGCATAGAGTTGAATT
This sequence comes from Gnetum montanum, assembly GCA_015680685.1. NCBI lineage: Eukaryota > Viridiplantae > Streptophyta > Gnetopsida > Gnetales > Gnetaceae > Gnetum > Gnetum montanum. The sequence goes on along the minus strand of MNCI01026259.1, from coordinate 540,766 downwards.
GCTCTCTCGGTCAACTGTCAACCATTGGGTGCCTTCCTATCTTGTGGCTACTGCATACAGGCATCTTTGTATGTCAGTTATTTATGCACACTGATTTCATGTAGGCAATGTTAAATGTTGTACAAATCAGGACTTCTGCACACCCTATGTCACTATATGTGATGCATGAAAATTTCTTTTTGTCGATTTTTCCAAATGTATTTTCTTTTGATATTTCTATGGAAAGATCATGTATTCCTAGGCACACATCACTCATGCTTAGCCATGCTCTTTCCATTATGATTGGGAAGTCCCCCTTATAGCTGTTGACTTGAATCACTAGGAAATCGACTGGATATGACCACCCACAAACATTGGTGACAATGTCCTCCATTGGTCCTAATGGGACAATGATGGACTAGTCGGTCAACTCTAAACAAATGTTACTCTTTTTTAGTGGAGCTGAGTTCTAGGCTTTGTACATTTCTTGAGAGATTAAGTTAATACCAAAACCTGAATTCAAAATAACTTTGCAAGGCTCATTCCAAACAATTTGTAAATATGTAAGAGGACTTCCAGGATTAGAGAATTTCCTAGGAAGATGACAAGCTTTGATCCAATTGGTGATGGCATGAGTTAACATGACAGTGTGTGTTGATTGCATTCTTTGGTTCAAAGGAAGCTTTGAAGATTTGAATGGTGGTGAGGCATTTGGAGAGTTAGTTGCTTGTGTTTTTAAGAACTTGGTTGGACTATTGGTTCTAAAGAAAGGTATTTTCTTTGATCAGTTGTCTGAACTAATAGTAGGTTGAGGAATGATAGCCCTTGTAGTGTTACGTTGCTATGGCTAGGCACGAAGCTTGCTCTGCATAGTTAGAGCATGTGGTAATGGATCTAAGGGTGGAAGAGGTGTAGTCAGATGAGAAGGATAGTATGTATGTGGAACATCACTCCTAGGAGAAGGATTTCTATAGTACTCGTGGGTTTGGTAGTGAGGCTAAGGAGCGATGTGACTAGTAGAGTCATGTGAAGAGATCAACTACTGAACATAATACCTGTATGGATCACATTGATGGTAAGGGTATTATTGACATGGTAGTGGCATTCCCCATAATTCTGGGTGTTGCCACTATTGATACTGTTCATTCAGTTGTGGTGGGGCTTCACTCAAGTAATATGTCAAGGATTGGTGGAACTACCTTGGGTTACCTTGAGGATAAAGTAACCTTCTAGATGCTTACAATTTGTTTAATTGTGGTTTAGTGCATACACCCCAAACTCTTGTAGATGTGACACTACTAGGCAAAATCCTTTAGGATGGTCATATTAGCATATCTCACATCCATCATCATTTTCTGTGTCCAAATCCACAACCTCTTCAGTGACGGAAACTTTGCCCTTACCCTTGTTATGTGCATACTTAGCTTCTTTCTTTTTCCTTCTCTCTCAATCACTACTTTTCTCTCTAGACTCCTCTACTATTTTTAGAACATTTTAAAATTTATCATCTAGTAATTTTGACATTTGATTAACCTTTTTCAATGCTTTTGATGCAAATTTTTTGAATGGGCAAAGTCTTCCTATTCACCATCTCTTCGAGTGGTGACTCTTCTTCATCTTCATAAAATATAACTTTGTTATTTTGGAGGGAAGGATCTCTATTGTATTCCTCCACAGTTTCTCTTTTCCTTAACTCACCTTCCTCCTTGGCAACTTCCTTCAACAATCTTTGTATTTGGTGGGCTTTGAGCTCAGATAACCTTCCTTGAGCATAATTCCCAAGGGTTCTTCACATAGATGGCGTAGTTGTTTTTTTTGTGAGTAACCATGGCTAGGGCAACAATGTAATAGTGCATAATATCAGTTCATGGTAGCATCCAAGGGTTCATGTCCTTGTTTCCATTCTTGGATTTTCTTATGCAAGTTGGACACTCAGGAGTACATTTGATACTTATTGTTGAATAGCTCTAACATAGTACTTCATCGAAAAATGAATTCTAGTTCTACGGACTGGTACTAGCTTTCCACTTCCTTAATCAGTGTCTATGGAAACAACTTTAGTTTTTTCCACTCATTTTCTATGTTTTTCAAGGTACATGCATCATGGAATGCTTGTAAATGGTTTTGAGGATCAACATTGTATCCCCCTTCAAATTGTGGGATGTTATTCATGTCTAGTATTTTGATCCTACTATCTTTTTGATGCCTTGTTGGGATTCTAACAGCCTTTGATATATCTAACATACTTCAGGTGGTGAGTAGGGGTTCATCATGATCATATTATTTATGGCATCTATGAGGCCTATGCTATTCCCTATTCTCCCTTAGTTCATGATGTGTTTCTTTGCCTTTCTAGACTATTTTGTCTATGATCTCTATTTTGCTTACCATTGTCCTCATGGTCTTTCCCTTTGTGACTGCATTCAAATCCTAAAGGAGAGGGGGAAGGAGATGATGAAGGTGAAGAGGAAGGAGGATTGGCACCATGACAGTGCCTATCACTTTCTCTTTGGTGGTCTCGACCTTGATCATGGTTACAATCGGAATGTCTGTCATTGTCATGTGTTCGTATTCCTTTTTCTGATCCTTTGTGCTCATTGGTATTAGAACCTAGGTTATGAATAGTTGAGTGAAGGTTCTGATACACAACTCCTTGACCAAAGTTAATGAGAGGAACATCGTTTTGTGGAAAAACTCCCGAGGCAGGTTCACTACCCTCATTTTCACTTAGGACACACGGGACATCTTGAGACCACTTTCCCTTCATAGATTTGTAATTTCTCTCTTGTTGTAGGTCCCTTTGGCATTTTTCCTCCATGGGTTGATAATACCTCAAATCTTGTTTATGCATAATGTACTCTGATTGCAAGTGATGCATACCAATTTATGTGAGAGCATGAAGAAGCATGCTTGGGATTGAGTAATTAGGAGGTAACACTATGTTACCTTCTAAATCACACCAACGTAATTATTTATCTTAGTAAAGGATAAAGGTAAAGTCTGGTATATACTCATCAGGATGAGCATATATAAAATGAAACTATTGGGGTACTAGCAGACTATCCTATACCCTCTACCTTCGATTGTTCCTAGTGTCATACCTAGGTGGTGAAGCACTCTCATAAGAAGAAGGAGACATGATTGATTATTCAATGTGCAATACTCTTTTTTTTTATGATTGTAGGATAACCAACCCTAAGGGTTCGTTCCAACGATGGAAACATTTCCTAAGTTCAAATTAGCACATAAATAACAAAATCCCCAACAATGACACCAATGATGAGTGGCAAGGTACCCCTATGCCCAACCATACGAATATGAGTGTCCTTGCATAATTTGGTTGAACTCTAAGGATTAAGTGCTTATGCGCTTACACAAAACAAGGATGGGTTATGTAATCATTGTCTTCCCAAGCTTACTTGTAAGGCACAATTGTATGGTTAAGTAAACTTGAGGTATATGATTTTCATGCTTTTTATGTTTTATGTTCCTAGTGCTTAAAATGAAGAAATGAAATAATTGAGTAACTAATTTGATTCAACTAATTAACTATGCTCCAACTAGTCCTAACACTAGCATCTGTTCTCACTTACTAGACAGATCCTAAACAAGTGTAACACTGCTAGGGTTACCAAACACTAGTTGTTACTAGGTTACCAAGTGTTCCACATATGCTCAAAGTGGTCGTACTAAGTATGCTAATTCATTGATCAGTAATAATTAAGAATTCAATGGAAATAACATCAATTAACTATTGAAAGCATCAAATAATAGTAAATAACATGAAATGCAATAATTAAGCTATTCTGAATGTTGCAAGGTTTGTCATAAAGTTAGTCTTTATTTCCGATCACAAGGTGTGCTCAGGTACATGATGCTTGAATAAAGATCCATTTACTCTATGACTCCTACTATGGACACTTAGAAATAATTCTAACTCTGGAAAGGGAAAACTGCAAGAGTTTGGCTAAGGGACGAAGAAAACTAACTGCAAAAGCAAGTGCCCTTATCTCTTATTTATAGGCAATGAGAAAAGTTATGATATTGCATGTCTGATATCACTTTGGAAACTCTAATATCGTGTATCCAATATTGAGTTCGGCTAAGGGACTAAGAAAACTAACTGCAAAAGCAAGTGCCCTTATCTCTTATTTATAGGCAATGAGAAAAGTTATGATATTGCATGTCTGATATCACTTTGTAAACTCTAATATCGTGTATCTAATATTGAGGGCCCGATATTGCGGGTTTGATATCGAGGATCCAATATCGGGACTCATCACTCTCAAAAATAGCATGGAACCTTGTGCTCAAATATTTTCACTTGACCTCACTTATTTCTCTTGGTAATAGACATTTATAAGTCCTTAGGTGAATAGAAAGACTACCTAAGGTACCCTAGACACTTTTCAAGGCTTGTGGATGTTGAAGTTAAAATTGTTCACATGGATTTTCTTGATTTTTCAACATCAACTTTTTTTGTTGTTATAGGTTTTTGGTGGTAGAAGAAGGTCCCCTTTTGTAACTTCTTTGTTTAAAACTAATGAGTTATGAGTAATCCCTATGCCCAAAAATAAAAATCATTAGTGTTCATTAGCAATCTAATCAAATTTTGTGGACTTTAATTCTCTAAATGCCAATAGTAAATATAGTGATTTACAAGCATGATTGTTGTCTTCCTAACTACACTTGTGTAAGTGAAAGTGTATGGTTAAGTGGAGCCAATGCACCTGATTTGTATTAATTTCATATTTTTATATGAATTAATGTAAGTGTAAAATAAATTAATTTATGAAGAATGAATCTAAGTAATTATCTAATATCTTAGCCTATTTCCTAACATAAGTATCTGGTCCCATCTTCCATACACAACTTAAACTTGTTACAACACTACTAGGTTACCAAGTGATAACATTGCTAGGATTACCAATTGTTAATGTTATAATCAAGGTGATCATAATTATTTTTACTAATTAAGTGTATTAAATTAACTAGAAACATGAAAGTAAAGTGCATGAGTAATAAATTTCATAAAGGTAAACATTAATATATTTTTAAGTGTTGCAAGGAGTTTTAAGAAGTTTGTCTTTATTTCCATCACACTAAGATGTATAGGTACATTGGTGCTTAAATAAGGATCTATACAATCCTTGAGTCCTACTGTAGGCACCTAGAAAATATTCTAACTTTGATAGGAAGAAACTACAAGAAATCAACTAAGCTATTGTCTATTTGATGCCATAAATGTGGTGGGTACACACATTTATATAGGTAGACTTAGACACCATGTCAAAGCATATGCATCGATGGGGATGTGTCAACACATTCTTGTCGATGTAGCCTAATGATGATGATTCACCATAGCTCCACACCTAACTAAAATTCATCCTTGGATGAAAAAAAGGAGGATTAATATTCTTAGAAAATTTGGGAAGGTATGGAACCACAAACTAACTAACTCTAAGTGCTCAATTGTATAAGTTTAGAATGATGACAAAAATGGATGTTCAAGAAAGGAAAATTAAATGTCCTTTTCAAGATTGGATTGCTAGAAATCATTTTATGGCTAAATATGAAGAGAAGATTAGGTAATTCTAGGAGGTGGAGGCTCCTGGGGGGCTAAAGGACCTTCTTGAGCCTTTGATTTCAATGGTTATGGCGGTTGAGGCTGTAGTGGTTGTTGCAATTATCTTGCTGTAGCTACTACTTTTGGTGAATGATATAAGGCATCTAGAAGTGCCTTCATCTTGTCCTCCTTACTCTAGGGATTGTACATGATTCATGTGGCATCATTGATGTGAGCTAGTACAAGAACATCCCATGGATAGGGCATGGCCAAGAACAACTCCTTAACATTCATGAACCAAGTAGTGAATTGGTTATGTTTGATGTCGAATGTATTGAAAAGGTTTTGAATCTCATGGTAATAATTCATCCTTTTGGCCAAGTTTTCCTCTACTAATCATTGATTCGTGAAATAGGTTTGGAGAACTTTAAGCTTGATGTTAGCTATTTTCAACTTTTGCTTTGTATCTTTGTGGTGCTTGAACTCAACCTTATACTAGAGGTATGAGTATGACACTTGTTTCTCTAACTTTGAGCTTAGCTTTTCAATAGTTAACATTGCCAAGTTTACATATCAAAGGTTGGCTAACTCCATATATTCCATCATCTCCTTGATCTGCAACTCTTTTAGGTGGATTTTAGCTTTGTTGTAGGGGTTTAACCCATCAAGGATGGGTTTTGCCTCTTTGTTGGAGTTGCTAGAGAGCCTCATTTATCTTCACCTTGGCTAATTAGATTTCTTTTTCATTAACTTTCTTGAGACGTCCAACTTGGTCCTTGTAGTAATTATTTACTTGTTCAAACTTTAGGGCCTCATTCTTCTAGGTAGCTATCTCAATGTTTAATTTTTGGTAAAGTGCCTAGACTTCTTCCATCTAGAGATTTCAATTTTTAGCAACCAACCTCCTCAAATCTATGTTCAAGTTAGCAAGATACTCCTACTGCTATTGTACAAATTTCATCATTTGATCTTTTTGTGTCTTAACATTTCATAGGGATTGATTATCTTTGGTTAGAACTAGATTCTTTATCAATGTTGTAGGCCAAGGCCTTTGATAGGGACAAGTCAAAGACCATCATCTCCTTTGCATTCTTAGCCTCTTTTAATTTTTTTTGAAGTTATAAGAAGCTTCATCCCTTGTTACTACTTGGCTAAGAATGTGATATTAGCTAATTAGTCTTTTAATTTTGCAACCTTGATAGCCAACTATCTATTTTCTGAGGTCGCTACCTCAAGTTGGGCATTGGCAATGATGAGCATGTCCTTACCTTTTAGTAGTTTCAACTAACTAGCAAAAATGTTATCCAGGAGATCAAAGATAATTGGAAGTGGTAATTTCCAAAAATTTTCTATCAAAAACCTATGATTTGTGATCCCCATGACATAAAGCACACCTTTGGTAGCTACAAGATCAAAGAATAGAGTCATTTGGACAAACAGTTAGAAAGTGATGAACTTGGGAAAGCTCTAGGCTCTAAAAACTACAAAAGATCCTTTGGCATTCTGTGAGAAAATGTGAAAAAGTGGCTAAGTGTTGATGCATATATATAGTATTTTTACATTGCATCAATGGAAATGTGTCAATGCATTGAGCTATGTTGATGAGGATGCATTGATGTAGCCAAAAATTAAAATTTTTTTCACATAAAAGACTAAGTACAGAAAAGGATACATTCTATGAAAATGGAGTCCAAAGAAAGCTAGAAAATCCTAAAATAATTAGGAATGCTTGAAAAGGGCTTAGAATATGTAAAAAATGGATATTTTTAGGAGACTAATATGCCAAGGAAGGAAAAAATTAGATGCATTCACAGTGGGAAATGTAAGATTTTGAGAGAAAAATGGTTAAGGAATAAGGATTTTAACCATTCTAACCAAGGAGTATGCAAGTGGATCCTACCCATACTAGGCTCATGCCCTTAATGCCCTTGCGTGTTCTCAAACTAAGGAGTTTGTAGATTGCAAGGATGATTAATGATTGTGGATCATTAAAGACCAAATCATCAAAGAAGTCATCAAAATTTTTTGACTATTTACTAATGATCCCATTGAAATAGTCATGAAAACAAAAAATGAGGTGATTTATGGAAAGAATTGATGGATCAGAAAGAGTATGAAATGGAGTTCCCCATGGTGGTCACATGAAGTTCCTTGTGGAAGATGTGATTAATTATGATTTGAGAACTTCCTTGCTTTTTTTGAATTAATACCATCCAGTTCCAGTGACCTTGCATCAACACTTTAGATAATTCCACCCTCCAAGAGACAAGAACATCCCCACATACCACTCACCATTCCTAAAGAAGAAGAAAAGAGAAGTAAGAAGTGGAGAGGGACTTAGTTATAAGGATATCATTAGGCATGGGTAACATGTCTTTTCAGCCCCATATCTAGTGCTTGTATTGTATTATTGTGTCTAAGAGGTGTGCTTTGAATTTCCATTATTGTATTTTTGTATCTTTTTCAAATGGAAATCACACCATGCAAAGAAATTACTTCCTGTTTATTGGTCTACAACATAATGGTGAGAAGTCCATGAAAATATTCATCTAACTCAAATGATAGGTAGGTACAAAAGTGACAAATCGCTTTTTTCCACTTAATTTGTCCCAAGTTTGGAAAGTACAAAGGGCATCGCTTTGTTATAAGTTGCTATTAAAAAAGGACCTCATATTTCCAAAATGAGAAAACACCATAGAGTTAAGTGGAGTGGTGGATGATGTGGACTCACTAGCTATTAACATGAAAATAATTAATGTCCCATTAGTAAATGTCAAAATTCTAAAATGAAATCTAGTCATTTCACAATCAAGTAATTGATAAAGTTTCAAACCACCATAGATAAGCAACAATAGTTGGCACCAAGTCCTAATGGAAATAAAGAAAAAGGGAAAAAATGTAAAGAGAAATTTAAATAAAGAAAAAATAGAATAGAAAAAAATTATATAATACTAAAAAAATGAAAAATGTATTAAAGATGGTGTAAAACAAAAAAGTTAAAACCAAGAAGCCACTTTGTAAAATCTTAGCATGGATGGCCATCTCCCCCACAACTAAGTTGGAAAGGGGAGATCCAAAAGATCAAGCATGCTTAACCATCTATTGAGGCATTGTGTCCACTAGTTACTTGTTATTCATGGAAAGGCTTTTTTGTTGAGCATTGACTAGTAATTTTTTATTTGTGATATTAGGGTGTTATATCAACATGACCCTAGATAGGAAGGTTTCATCAATAATGTAAGGACCATCCCATAGCATGTGGAATTTTTTTCATTGAGGAACATGCATGGGGTTCTAGTAGAGCATCTTATCGCTTGGTTGGAACTTTGCTTTCCTAATTCTAAGGTCATGAAATTTTTTATTGTATGCCTTGTGCACTTCATTTGATGATAGGGCCACTAATCAAATTTCATTTAGCATGTTAAGATTCATTAATATTTTTGTTTGTTCTAGGCTCAAATCCAAGTCAAGGTCACATGTAGTTGAAAGTGTATGGAGTTCTACTCTAGATGGGAAGTGTTGGAAGCTTTCCATACAAGATCTCATAGGGAGAGTATCTTATAGGAATTTTCCATGTTGAGTGATAAGTCTAAAGGGAATCTTTGAGTTTAAAGCTCCAATACCTCCTAAATTTACTAATCATTTATGTTGGTATTTTAGGTATCCCCCTATTAGTGACCTTAACTTGACCATTGGCTTGGGGTTCGTATGGAGTTGTTAATTTATGCTTAACCCCCAAGTGCTGCATATGTTTACAAAAAGTGGCACCTATGAAATATGTACCATTATCACACATAAGTGCATGTTGCACCCAAAACCTATTTACAACATATTATTGTACAAATCAAGACATCGTAGATGATTTATATTTAGTAACAACTATAGCTTTTACCAATTTTGTACAATAGTCAACAACTACAATTATATAGACCTTTCCATTGGACATAGGGTTGATGGGACCCATAAAGTCAATTCCCTAAAGATAAAAAGGCTTTAGAGGTTGGATCCATTTTTGGGGTCCTTCCATATAAGTAGTTATCCTCCCATCTCTTTGGCATCTATTATAGGAGTAAACAAAGTGGACATATTTGAAGAGTGTGGTCTAATAGTATCTTACCACGAGGATCTTAATGGTTATTTGCCTCCCAGCATAGTGGCCTCCATAAGGACATCCATGTGCATCTTAGAGGACTCACAGTTGAACAACATTATGGATACACCATCATACTAGGCCATCTGTGCAAACCTTATAAAGGTTGTCATTGATCTTCATGAAGTGTTTAGCTTGGTGAAGAAATTGTTGTTTCTTCTTATGGGCCCACTCCTATGGTGTCTTCTAGGTGAGTAGATAGAATAGGATGTCCTTGTACTAGTTGATTTCTTTGGAATCTTGTTTAGTGATAGCACTAGTAAAATGAATTTTATCAAAAAATTAGTTTGATAGTGAGCTCTCCTCATCCTTGGTGTCCTATTGTAACCAAGATAAGTGGGTAGCCATCACATGATCAATTCCCTTTTTGTCCACCATTGTTAGATAAAACTCTTGAAGAACTAATAGCCACCATATGACATGGGGGATCAACATTGGTTTATTCATGAGGAATCAGATAGCATTGTGTTCAGTGTGTATAAAAACTTTATATCCATGCACATAGTTCTTGAATTTATCTAATTTATACACCACCACCATAAGCTCCTTCTTGGTGATGGTATAGTTAAGCTATGAACCCACAATGCTCCTGCTTGAATAGTGAATGTAATGTGAACATTTTGATTGTCCAACTATGTAAGCATGGCACCTAAGGCATAATTAGATACATTCATCATCATATAGAAGGATATGAACTAGTTTGGTGCTTATAGAATGAGAGTTTCTATGAGCTTTTTCTTAAGTTGCTAGAATTCATGCTCGCATTCCTTGGTCTAGATGAATGGTGCATCTTTGCTTGTCATCTCCACCAAATGCTTGGTGATCTTTGAGAAGTTCTCAATGAAGTAGCTATAGTAACTAGTGTGTCCAAGGAATGGCCTCATATCTTTAACCATTTCAGGCTATCTGGTGATTCCTTGGATAATCCTTATCTTTTCCCAACCTATCTTGATCCCTTCACTAGAAATTCAATACCACAAGACAATACCCTCTTGGATCATCAAATGGATCTTTATCTAATTGAGCCTTATGTTGGTCTCCACCCATCTTTGAAGCACTTACTCTAGATGGTCCAAGGCTTGCTCAAATGTATCCTTGTAGGTGGATAAGTTATCCATGAATACTTTCACCCTGCTACTAACTTGCTATTGGAAGATGCTAAGGACTAAATGTTTGAAAGTAGTAGGAGCATTGCATAGGCCAAAGTGCATCTTCTAGTATGAAAATGCACCACCCCCCCCCCACCCAAATCTTCTAGTATGAATGTTATTTTGGCTTGGTCCTTTAGTACAGTTTGGATTTGGTTATAGCCACTATAATGAAATGGCAACAGAGAGTGATCTTTGTAAGTTATCATGTTCAATAGTCTAAAATCTAGATAGATCCTCCAGTTCCCTACTTTCTTTGATATTGTAACAAGTGGAATAACACATTCACTATTTGCAATAGGGTAAATGAACCCTACCTTGAGGAGTGGTTCAATATCCTCCTTAATGATCTACTTGAGATTTGGGTTCAAGCATGTCTGCAACCATCTCTTTGGCTTGATGGAGAGATCAGTATAGATTCTATGTTGGCATATCCTTGGATTAATTTGAGTGATCTCATGATATGACCAAGAAAATATTGTTGGCCATTTGTTAACAAATCCCAACAACTTCTTCTTTTGTTTAGGAGTAAGCATGGCATTGATGATTACCATCTTTCCATTGTTCTGTAATGCATATTCCATGCTCACTAGTAGAGCCTTTAACTCAAGGGGCTCCTGCTTAAATGTCTTAGGGATCTTCAACTCTCCCTAATTGATTTCTCCTTGTTCATTAGAGAGTTGGTGATGGATTTGTTGCAATTGATCCATGCTCTCCACATAAGAGCTTGTGAGACTCTCAACTAGTTCAATGCGCATTAATGATTCAGCTCCTTTGTTAGTTGTTAGCCATTAGGTGCATTCTTGTTTAGTGGCTACCACATAAATTAACCTTAGAATTTCACCAACATTATCATATTAACTACATTCTTTAAGGGATGTACTCTTTATAGTTCATAAGCTTTGCATGTAGTGGCTCCCTAAGTCACTGTATGTGATGCATGTAATATGTTTTTTGTTAATCTTTTTGAATTTATTTTCATTAAAAATTTCCAAGGAGAGATCTTAGATCCATAATTGTGCATCAATTGTACTTAGCCATGCTATCCCCATGGTGATAGGAAAGCCCCCTTAGCATTTTCCACATGGATCACCAAGAAATTGGTAGAATATGACCACCTGTAGACAATGGTCATAATGTCCTTAACCAACCCAAGAGGAATAGTGATAGATTGTTCTACAAATTCCAACATGATATTACTCTTTTTTAAAGGAGGTAGGTTTTAAGCTTTATATATCTCTTGTGAAATCAAATTAACTTCAAAACCTAAGCTCAAAATAGCTTTACATGGTTCATTTTCTATAATATGCAAATAAATAAGGGAACTCCCAGGATCAGATCTCTTCCTAAGAAGATGACCAACCTTAATCCAAATAGTGAGTACATGGGTTAGCATGATAGTGTGCAACTGGGGAGTGTTTTGGTTTTAAAGAGACTCTATAAGCATTGTAGAGAAGGCAGGAGTAGAATTCGCAACCACAAGTGTCTATGAGGGCTTTGTTGAACTATTGGTTTTGAAGAAGAGACTTTTACATGGCTTAGCAGTAGAACCACTTAGTTGAGGAGCCAACTGTAAGTTTACAGCCGTCATGGAATTTCTTTGTTATGGCTATGCTAGGATCTCACACTACATAAATGGAGAAAGTGGAAGAGGAGTTGTAGATGGAGGTTCAAGAGTGGAAAGATGAGGAGGAGGATAGTATGAAAATGAGGATTCCCCTTTTGCTAATGGCACTATGTAATATTCATGAGAATAGTAGTGATGTTGGAAGAAAGCATAACTAGAAGAGTGATGTGGAGAAGTGGGCTAATGAACATAGTACACATAAGGATCAGGTTGGTGGTAAGGGTACTATTGCCTTAGAGGTGGCGTCCCCTAGGATTGTGAATGTTATCACTACTAATATGGCTTATGAGGTTCCATTGGTGCTCAACTTGGATACCAAGTTTGGTGGTGGAACTATTGCAGGTAGTTCCCTTGTGGATAAGGCAAGTTTTTGGGTGCTTGCTATTTTTCTAGTTTGGGATTTAAAGTATACATACTAGATTATTGTAAGTGTGACATAATAGGGCAACATCCCTTGGAATATTCATATTGGCATATGTCACATTTTTCATCATTTGGCTTAGAATTTGCAACCTCCTCAACTACTATAACCTTGTCCTTAGCCTTATAATAGTTAAGTTCAACCTTATTTTTCTTCCTTTTGTCACAATCACTACCTCCTTAATCTCTACTTTCTTCTATAATTTTTAGAGCACTTTGAAAGTTTTTATCCAAGGATTCCAACATTTTATCAACCTTAGCCAATATTTTAGAAACATATTTTTGTATCGTAAGGTTTTACTTTACACCACTTCATCAAGTGGTGCCTCCTTCTCATTGTCATAGAAATGGACCTCCCTCTTGTAAAGAGAGGGATCCTGATTATACTCTTCTATAATTTCTTATTTTTTCAGCTCACCCTCTTCCTTAGCCACATATTTTTAGACAACCTCCCTTGGCCATAGACCCCAAGAGTTCTCCTCATTTTAGTTTGAATTCCATCTATGATGTGGTTTAGCTGATCCTTTTGAGAATAGCCATGGTTTGGGTATAGGTGCAACAAGAAGTGGAACCTACCCACAGCTGCATCCAATGATTCATGAATGTCCTCTTTCTATCCTTGGATTTACCTTCTCAAATTAGAAACTATAGAGTATGCTTGATACTTGTCATTAAATAGTTCAAGCATCGTACTTCACCTTTGAATAGATTTTGGTTCCAAGGACTAGTACCAACATTCAGCCTCTTTGATCAATATCCACAACAATAGTTTTAGCTTTTGCTAGTTATTTTCTATGTTCTACAAGGCACAAGCATTATTAAAGGCTTGAAAATGATTTTGTGGATCTGAATTATATACCCCCTCAAACTTGGGGATATTATTCATGTTCAACCATTTGATTTAGTTGTCCTTAATGTGCCTAGTTGGTATTCTTAAAGCCTCTATAATGTTCAACATGTTCCTAGTTGCTCATCATAGTCATAGCGATGTCAGTGATCCCTATCATGGCCATGATGCCTATGATGAGTCCTATTGTCCCTTCTTTCTATGGAATGATAATCTTCCCATTTTGCATGCCCATGGTCTCTAACAGCATGATGGGATCTATGATCATCCATATCCTGCCATTTACCTTCATCATTATTCTTATTACCTCTATGACTTCAATCATACTTGGAGGAAGAAGACGATGAGGATGATGAAGATGAAGAGGAAAAAAAGCCAACACCAAAGTAGTACCTATTGCTTCCCATTCTTTAGTTCCTATCCTATTCATCATGTTTTTCTTTTTCTTGGTGCTTTTCCTCATTCCTACCTTGGCTACTCCCTTTCGAGTTCCCCTGATCTTGGGATCCATTCTTCCCAAAACCAAGGTTGTCCATAGTGAATTGTAGATGCTAGTTAAGGATCTCATTATCAAAGAAAGGAGGAGAAATGATGTATTAAGAGGTCCCAAAAAAGAAGTCCTCACCTTCCTTATGTGTTTGTAGGAACAAGTGTGTAGGGCCTCATTTGTCTTTTGAGGTCTCATATCAGGCTTCCATTTTCCAATCTTTCCTTTTTGTGCTTATGTGAGAGTATAATCTTAATAAGTATGATCTTGCACTTCATACTTAGAATTTAGTCCTACAATTCCCAAACTAATAAGATTTCTCAACAATATTGTAGGATCAGATCACTTAGTAGGCAACACAATGTTCCCTTCCATGTTCCTCCATTACAGTTGCTCATCTTGGTGTGGGATGAAGGTGACATTTGGAGTGTACACATTTGGATGGGTGTAGAACACCTTGAATTATGAAGGCACTAGTGCTTTGTAGCCTTCCTATCTTTCCTATGAGAGGAAGCCATATTAGTGATTGAGAAAAAATGTGTGATTTTGTTAATTTCTTTATTTTTAATGATGTTAGCATTAAGTTCTTTTTACAATGTCTATGAATGATTTTACATTCTCTTCTAGGTAGTGCATTTAGTTAACTAAATTCCTTGGAAACAACACCAATGATGAGTGAGGAGTAGTTCCTATGTCCAACCATATGAATCATAAGTGTTTGATAGTGATCTGATCAAATTCCATGGACTTTAGTTCTCCAAATTCCAATAGAAAATACAGTGATCTATAGGCACAATTTTTGTCTTCCTAGCTACACGTGTGTAAGTGCAAGCATATGGTTAAGTGGAGCCAAGGCACATGATTTGTATTAATTTTATATTCTTATATGAATTAATCTAGTTGTATGATAAATTAATTAATGAAGAATTAATCTAAGTAATTATCTAATGTCTTAGCCTATTTTCTAGCATAAGTATCTAGTCCCACCTTGTATACACATCCTAAACTTGTTGCAATGCTATTAGCTTACCAAGTGATAGCACTACTAGGATTACCAACTATTAACATTATGCTTGAGACAATCATACTTATGTGTATTAATTAAGTGTATTTAATTAACTAGGAATATGAAAGTAAAGTGCATGAATAATATATTATATAAAAGTAAACATTAATCTATTTTTAAGTGTTGCAAGGAGTTTCTAGAAGTTGTTCTTTATTATTGTCACACCAAGGTGTCTAGGTACATTAGTGCTTAAATAAGGATCTATACAATTCTTGAGTCATAATGTGGGTACTTAGCAAATATTCTAACTCTACTAAGAAGAAATTACAATAACTCAGCTAAGCTATTGACTATTTGATGACATAAATATAGTGGATATGTGCATTTATATGGGCAGACTCAGATGCCACATTGATGCATATGCATTGATGCATCAACTCATGTGTCAATGACGATGCATCGATGCATGCTTTTGAACATAGCCTAATAATGATGATTCATAAAAAAATCATTTGCAAAAAAATTCTCTACCTATTTCTGCCATTGTGTGCTAGTCTATTTTACAAAAAAAAAAAAAAAAAAAAAAAAATTTCTAGGTTTTTTGCAATTCCATTGTTTAACTTTAAGTAAAATAGAACTATTTCTATTTTCTACATTTTACAACTCAAAAATTATTTTCACTATTACAATGCATAGTGTTTTCCTTGTTTCTTTAGGTTTTCAAGTTTTTGTTGGTTTTTTGTAATTGTAATTGCATGAAAATATTTCTCATATATGCTAAATCCTTTTACCATTTTTCTTAACATTTCTTAAATACACTAGAAAAATTTTAAAAATCATTGTTATAGTTCCAATTTATTTTAGTTTCCCTATTTTTGCTCTTAAATTTTAACCTAGTTTATTGTATACACTACATCTCACAAGCTATAGCTTCCATATGATTTAGCTCTCATATGTTATAGCTTCTATATGCTATCGCTCTTATTCAATATAACTCTCATACATCACACACTATCTCACTTATCTACTATAACTTTCATACACTATAGCTCTAGCTCTCATATGCTACAAGCTATAGCTCTTATATGCTACAACTCTCACATGCTAAAAGCTTACATGCTACAAGCTTATATGCTACATGCTATAGCTTGTTTAAAACCTTAAATCCTTTATCATGTTTACTCAATCATTGGGCCCCATCCAATTTATGCCTTTTGTGCCAATCATTCTATCATACAACATTGTTTTCATGATCATGAACTAGGAATTCTCTTACATCTATGATCCTAAGAACCCAACTGTAATGAAGCGTAGGTAGTCCCTTAGACTTATGAGATGTAACCCCACACACACCAACATTACTAAGGAGTATTATAATTTCATCTATGTAAAAATTCAAGCTTGTCTATCTATCTCACATAAGAAGCTAGACTCTAAGTATGAGTTTGAATTTGTTCATAAGAATATGAAGGAATATGTTCCTTCCGCATATAACAAAATTAAACTTTTAGAAATCTATGTTAACTTATTAGCCTAATCAGTGGATGTTGATGAGGAAATTGTGTAAGTGAGAAAGCTAGATTAGAATAGGAATAAGAGGATCAGGATGGATTTGAAGGTTATTATGACAATGATGGTCATGAGAATGAACCCTTACAACAATCCATCCATAACTTATTTATCAATAACCCCTTATAGTCCATGCTAGTGATAAGCCAAATAATTCTTACAAATATTTTGGATCAAACATCATAACCAACTTTCCAAGTCTCATCCTTGTTCATGATAATGCCTTTCACCATTCAGCCTCATTTCACATGAATACCACCCATTACCTCTTCCATGCAATCTTCATTCATCCCCTTGGTAGGCCTTTCTTTGGGACCTTAACATCCCCAAAAATTCTGCATCTCCTTCATTTTCTTCATTCCATAAATCCTTGCACAAACATCATTTTTCTTGTTCAATCCTCCTATTACAATGTTCAGAAGACCTTTCCAATGCATGCTACAACCTATCACACAATCTCAAGATTTTCAACCAATGGTATAGTTAATCATTCAACTAGCACTACCTATAGGAGCATCCCAAAGCATGGACCAAGCTTTTTAACTAATCCAAAGCCTTGATGATAAGCTAAAAGTTCTTGAGGCTAGTACCACTCAAATGGTGAAGGTCATGCACTTCTACAAAGATGATCCCATCAACTCTATGTTCTATATATAACACTTCTTGTAGGCATTTCCATCCCTTACGTTATCAAATACAATGGTGAAGGCAACCCCAAAACCCATTTAATTACCTTTTGTTTTGAGTACCTATTGTTGCAAGCTAGGTTAGACACTATGCTATGTATCGTTTCCATGTTCTTAATTAGAAAAGCCTTAGATTGGTACTAGGTACCACATAGAGCATTCATTTCCTTCCTAGATGACTTAATAAACCAATTTATTAACTATTTTAAGTAAAACTTGAGACCTGAAACAACACTAGACTAACTCATGAAACTAAGACAAGGGCCCCTTAAACTTGTCCAATACTTCATATAGAGATGGAATGCTACGCTTAATGAAATATATAAACCCATATTTGAAATGGATCTTATGTGTATTTTGAATGGGGAAGTTAACAAATTTATCAAGTCTAAGCTTTATTATTTAGACCCTTGGTCACTTTGTCAAGCTTTCCCCTAAGTTTGGAACATATAGGACTCAACAAAAGATAACAATGATCCTACTTTATGTAACTTATAAAGATCAACACACAAAGAGGGATAGGAAAAAGGAAAACAAGTGCATGTAGTCATGGCCACAGTGGTCAAAGAATCTAAAAAAACATAGGATCCATGGACAACACAACCTAAAGCCCCCACTATAACTACTCAACCATCATGCTCTAATGCCACCATCTCCAACCTACAAAAGCTTAACTTCAAATGAAAGGATCATTCTAAGTACACTAAACAACCCATAAAACCTTTAGAGCTTCTCAACCAATTGTTCTAAAGTAACTGTATCTAAAATAAATAATTTTTAAAGAATGCTTGTAAGAGGCATGAACATCTTTTGCAAAATTGCAAGGGTTTCTACCATAGCCATGAAAGATGATCCTTCCATGCCCAAGACTTCAAGTTAGATATATTTGACCACTATCATTAGCTTCAAGGCCATGGTATTGATTTTTTTACCTTAAAAGATGATCTATAAAAAATGATAGATAGTGAAGAGCTAGTCCTATATGCATCCAATCCAATTAGGTCTCAAAAACAAACTATGTAGGTGTACAAGGAACCTCTCAATGTTGGTAATGACCAATTCACTATAGTTATCTTCAACATTTAAGACAAGCCTAAACTTGTTAGCAAGTAATTTATGCTTTGGTTCCCTCCTCGTGATGAAAGGGCCTCAACTTCTATGAGGCTAAAAAACCCATTGGTTATAAGGATACCATCACCTATGCCTTCCAAAGTACCTTTTATCATTAGAGTTTCCCCTCTCATCATGGATAAACTTGTAGCCCAAGTTGACTAGCATGCTTTAATAGTAACAAATGCTTTGACATATCCTTAACCGAATAACATGAAATTTCCCCTAAAACAACATAAAAATCCAGCTTCTAAACCTATGACTAAGGACACCAATCTACCAAAAGTTATGAAGGAAGTAGACCTATTGAAGCCTAGCCCAATTTTAGCCATACCTATGATCTTCATCACTCAAACTACATTAACTAGCCAACCTAGGAGGGACAACCAAACATAGAAAAGGGGAAAGGGGATAAAACAACACACATTCAGACATGAGCTCAAAATTATAGGTAGAATGAAGTCAAACCCAAAAAATGACAAGTCATCCAACAAGATTTCCTCATTGTCATGGAGCAAGTCAAGATTTCATTAAAATAGAAGATTACTTATTTGAGCTTATATGACATAGTTATGATCTCTCCTACCCATCATGAAGCCTTGGTTAAGATGTTGATTTCCATTTCTATAAATGAAGACATTTAAGCCAATGAAGAATATATCCACGTAGTGATAGTATCAACCTCACCTAAGGAAGAAATGAAGTGTTAAGAGCTCATATCTTCATAACAAGTAGAGTTCGCCAGTATAAGGTACACTAGTGCACATTGATGATGGAGTAGCTATAGACATGATTCTCCAACCCATCATAGAATGCTTTGGTTTGGTTGAGAACATCTAGGATATATTCACCTCTATGCTTAAGTTCTTTAATGAGTCATGGGTAGTAGTGAGAGGATTAATTTATTAGACTTTATTGTTATGGAACAATTCCCCATATTTGATAATTTCCTAGTTGTGGAAGAAACACCAAGCTTCATCTTAATCCTAGGAAGAACATGGTTGGCTAAGTTACAAGTAGTTTATTTCCTTATTTACCAAGAGATTCATTTACCTTACTAGAGAGGTAAAATCATTATCCATGGAGATAGCATAGTGTCATTGTTAGTTAACAATGTTGACTTTAGATAGGGATATGAGCTATAGTTCCAATAGGAAACTCCTATGGCCAAAAGAAAAAAAAATGCTAGGAAGCATAACAAAATCAACCAAGCCAAAGCCAACAACACTAGGATCATGAAATAACCTTGGGAAGAACTCCCAAGAAATGGGGAATATAAAATTATAGAGCATAAGCTTTACAAATTTCCTAATATGTCAAAGATTAGGAAGAAACTACATCATTAATGTGTTACATTTCCTTCCTTGTAAGAATGATGTGGTGATTTAATTAGTACCCTTATTTGCATGTTTACATTTTATTTTATAATTTTTACTTTATTACATCATGTTTGCTAGTTTTCTATATAGCCTTTAGTTTTTACATCAATTTATAACTTATGTATATCTTTTATGTTTATTTAAAATTACAAAACAACATAAAAACATAAAACATAAAAATAAAAAATATAAAAAAAATCATAAATTAAACATTTAATAGCCAAAAGTCTCATATAACAAAAAAATATATAGTAGCCATAGTTTTACTATGTAATAGATAATAATAAAAGAAAAAATAATACATAGTCTCTAAGGCTATGAGCCAAATAAAAATAGCTACAAAAATATAACAAAAATAGAAAACTATGATGAGTCCATTAGTAGCCAAACTAATCCATAGTAGGAAGAGAAGGATTATAATTGACATCATCATCATCATCATCTAGAACTTATAAACAATAGAACATCCAATATTTAGTAATCATAATAGCCATAAACATAACCATGTAGCAACAAAAATAGCCATGATAAAAAACATGAAATAAAAATGTACATAAAACTTAAAACAAAAATCATACAAACCTCCAAATGTTCGAGAATGATGTTCTTTGGAGGGAATCTTTGGATGCCATCCTCCAACTTGTGTAGAATTTCTTCTTCACTCATGTTAGTCCTATTAATATCTCCTAGATCCACTCCTACCAAGATTTTTCCTTTCTCCACATTTTTCCACTTAGGAGGAGCATTGGAAAAGGTAGCTATGAAAATTTCCCTAGATGTGGTATTGATCTAAGAAGTGGAGGAATCAACAACCACTCTTCATTCCTAGAACCTGCTAAAGATGTCTTCTACACCTATGCCTTGCACAAACAACTCATATTTCTATTGTTTCATAGCTACATTATGTCATGAATTCATATAGTTTTACTTTTTCACCTTTTACAATCTTTTGTATGTCTTATTCTTTCTCCTACATTCTAACACCCACGCATATTAGTCATGTCACTTCTTGGTCTTGTGGACCATCATCTCTAGCTACATGTCCTTCTTCATGTTGCTACTAGATAGAGCAATCTTCCCTTGGATGGTAATCCAATAATGGAATCACTTGATCTCCCTCATATTTAAGAAATCCCTATTGGCCATACAAGCCTCTATGAACTCCTTACAATCTTTAAGAAGTCTAACTTTATTTTTTAACTCCTTGTTTTTCTTCTCCAACACCATGAACCATTCCCATAAGAACTCATTTGAAAATTGGAATTCCCAAAATGTTTTCACAAAAGATGAAAGATATTTTGTAGTTCTTTCATATAATCTCTATTAAACAGTCTCCACATTGGGAGGTAGTTTAGGAAACTTGTTGAACTCAAAGTCTCATGAAGGATTCCATTTCACCTTGGAAACTACAACATACAACTGCATAAAAATATAAAAAAATAAATATATTTAAAATAAATTAAAACTATAAAACCATTGAAGCCATAAAAATATGAAAGAATAAAAATAAAAAAATAAAAAATGAAAAAAAAATTCTTGCAAACATTAGTAGCCAGCTTTTGCAGCCTATCAATCATGTCATCCATCATTTCCTTCATAAATTCCATCTTGTCTAGTGCCTCTATCCAATGTTTTGAGCAAAATCCGGATGTTTCCATAGGAGGGTCATACCCTATAATAGCCATAACCATCAACATAATTTACAATAAAAATATGAAAAAATTAAAACATAAAAGTAATAATGAAATATGAAATACCAAAACTTACGGGGAAGACCATGAGACATATCCATTAAAGGATTCCTTTCTGAAGGAAAATAATCTAAGATGAAATCCAAGAAATCTTGTGCTTCCTTGGCCATCTTCTTTTTTACTTCTTTGCACTATTTCTCCTCCTTTAGAGTAGCCTTGGAAGCCAATTCTTGTTTTTTCTTTGTAACTAAATCAAAGCCAAAGAAATAATGTGAAATCAACAAACATATTTTATCAATAAAAGATAATGAAAGAAAATGTAATTAAAACAATATATTTACATACCATTCACCACTTGAGTAGACTTGTTAATCCTAATTGATAATTTTTTAGATGTCTACTAGATATAAACAATGACATTTTTCTCTCTCTTTATCTTTTCTTTGGTAGCACCATCTGCTTCCATGCATAGTATTTTTGTCCTTTTTTCCTTTCCACATGTAGCACAAGGCTCAATTCCCATGATGTCAAGGGAATAACCATGTAGACCACTAACATTCTTAGTGGTAAGAGATAGAAACTCTTCCACATTCTCCATGGGTGGACCTTGGGCATGCATTAAAATAACAATGTGCTTAGCCCAACAGTTGGAAAGTTGGAAAATGTCACATCCTATCCATTTTCCATCTTTTTTGACCATAAAGAATTCCACAAATCTTATGAGATATGCACAAAATAATGTAAAATGTATATAATATATTGAATCAAGTTTGCTTAATTTTTTTTGTATTTCATACCTTGGGCTAGTAATCAAAAAATTTACCACAATCAAACCTAGTATCATTAGTCATCACCTTTTTCATACACCAGGCTTGTTAAAGTCCTATGGTTTTCTTCTATGACAAAAGCACTAGAAAGCCTTTAGAGGAGAAAAGGAGGTACAACTTGTTCACCTTCTCAATATCACATTTGTCAAAAGACAATATTGCCCTAGGAGGTGAGTTGAGCAAAGCCTCTATATTCTCTCTAGAGCTCACATGTTTCCTTGCTCTAATAGCCATCATAACACCATTAATAGGTACACTAACAAAATTGCTAAACATTAGCTCATTAATGCTCAAAGAAATAATAAAACCATTAACATAAGTAAAAAATTTGGTGGCTTCCTTAATAATTGATAAAAAACATTCAACATTTCAGCATGTAACATGGATGGACTATAGAAGTAAACAAGTAAAATAAGCCTACATCAATGATCTTCTGTTGGATGTTTGTAGGGATATTTTTTGAAAGTCATTCTTTTCCTCTATCTACTTCACCCTAGTTGAGGAGAATCTTCTCCTTAGAATGATTAGAAGTAACCATGGTGATTGTATACTTGTGCATAGAATCTGTAATACATAACATAGTTATCCTACTAGTCATTAAACTGCAAAAAACTAATGTAGCCTATAGAAAATCATAAAATTAAAAATGTTAAAAACGTTGATAAAAATTAAACAATTTTCATTTACTAGACTTGGTCAAAGCTAAAAGTATAGGTTGAACTTGTGTATAGGCCCCAAAATCTTGGAAAGTCCAAAATGTTTGTGTATATTTGATGGCCACACATCTCCACTACACATGATTCAATACTGGACAAACTCTATAGCAAGCTGGTTGGATGCTTGCACTCTTATAACATCATCTTGTTTGAATTTCTCCAAGGTTGTGTAGGCTATAGACAAGGTTTGATAATTTTTTACCAATCCTATGATGTGTACCAACATGAAAAAAGTCAAGAAAATAGCTCTAAAAGTAAAACAAAAATATCTCAAACTAAAAAAAGGATTAGGTTCTAGTAGGTAAATGGTTCTAGGAGGATTCTAAAATAGACTATTTAGTTAGTAATCAAGCATCAAGGAGTTGTTTACATGGTATTAGGAATACATCAGCATCTCTTAAGCACTCAATAACTATCAAATCCCTATGGAGTATGAATCCCCATTATGCTCTATTTCTATCTGGGTTTTAAGATCACCCACCATGTACTTCAAGATGTAATTATAGGATTGTACCATAAGAGTCTCTGTAATTACAGCTATAACATCCATGACTAGGTGTGATCAAATTATCACACTATAATACTATAGTATCTACACTAAGAACTCTATAGCACTAGATCTAAACCACACATGAATGTGCTCATTAGTGATCATGTTGAGTATCAAACTATTCTAGGTAGCCATTCCCATATAGCATAGAATATCTACCAACTTCACAATGATCAAAATTAGTTTTAATAGAGCCTTTCACATAGCCAAAATATATAACATTAGATTGTAAAACATTCAAAAACATAAAAAAAAAACTAAACAAAAACAACCTCTACAATAACAAATTTGGTATGAGAGAAAAAGAAACTAAGTTCATTGACACAACTACAATTACAAAAAGAAAACCAAAATTAAACCTTTTTACATCTCAATTGTTATGCCAAAAACTCAATTTGATATTTTGACAACTTATAGTTTCAAACTCAATAAGATAGTTTCACCTTGGAAAACCAAGTTTGATATTTTTGTTTATAACTAACATGTAGAATATCAAGTAAGCATTTCTACAAATAATTAGCATAAAATAAAGTTTTCACAAGAACTAAAGGTTAATATTAACAATGTTGTAACTTGGAGAGTTGGGATTTTTCATAAAATAATGGTCAAACAGTCTAGATATTGTCAAATGTCATGAATGGGGGAAGAAAGATGTAAAAAAGATAAGATTTCCTGGCTCCTAGATGAAACACCACCAAGAAAATGCATGCTGCAACCTTTTTGACATTGTAACCTTCACCCCTACACTTGAGGCTAGATTTTCATTATCAAATTATGAGGTTGGAAGCCCATGAGATACAATCTCACATACTTGAACTTTTGAGGCTGAAAAATGTCGTATACATTGTCATAGCCTTACCTCCCAAGTGGAAAAATTCATGTCATGTCTATATTTGGGCTCGGGAAGGCTAAAAGTGCACTAGAAAGTACCAAACTTGGCATTTTCATGGGTTTTATGTCGGCCATAGCCACAACTACATTGGAATCGCCTACATCCAATGTTGGGGTGGTATGGTTTTGATTTTCCCAGTAATGGCTAGTGTAGTTCCCATTATCTTTAGCATGGATTCCACAAGGCTAGTGTTGGAGTTGTGGGATTTCTACTTTTTCACAAGGTAGTATTAGAGTGGTTGTGGTTTTGTTTCTCCAACTAGGGTAGTATTGCTCTAATAATTCAAGTGTTGCTCCACCAGTTTTAGCATAGTTCCATGACACCAACATTCTGTTCATAAGGCAAGTGTAGTTGGGTGAAGCCAACATAGTTGGGAAAGTTCATTTACTATTTATGGTATCCAACATGGTTTTGGTGGCCTAGGTGCATCAAATCTTGTTATAAATGAAAAACCACATTGGAAATTATGGCTTGCCATACCTAAAAATCAAACCAATCTATCACTAATCATGGTAGAAATTTGCAGCACAAAAATTAGCAAACATGATACCTATAAGAAAAAATTTCAAACACTTTAGATAGGGTTCATACTTTCCAATGGGACAACGTTTGCAACCTTAATCACTAGAGATCTTTTGCATTTTGTAAGACTTTTGGAGAAAATTGGCAACTACTTGGGCATTAGAGACTCTCAATGTAGTTCCATTGTAACAAAAGCCAAACATCTCATTTACCCCTTATTCACCAACACTGTAGATCTAAGCTAAAAACCCCCAAGGATTTTTGATGATTGAAGTTGGAAAGTTTGTGGAACATGGGGCTAATCACAGAATGTAACTTACTAGCTTCAACAAGCTTCAAGCTTCATCTAAGAAAACTCCTTGTGCATTTGGGAACATAGTTTTTATAACTTTGAACTCTCATACTTTTTAATATTTCATTATCTTAATAAAGTTTTTAGTTCATTTGTTGTGCAAGTCTATTTCTTAATTAATTTTTATGCTTCCTTTTTAATTAGAACTATATTTTTATTATTTATCTTGTTTACACTTCATAATTCCATGGGTGATCAACAAGATCATCCAAGGTACCTTGGATCCTCTTTCTCAGAGGTCCTTGAGATCTAAGATTTACATTGTTCCACTTGGAATTTTTTATTTTTTCTAGCAATGCACTAGAGTTTTCTGGAGCTAGAAGGAG
Organism: Gnetum montanum; assembly: GCA_015680685.1. Lineage (NCBI taxonomy): Eukaryota > Viridiplantae > Streptophyta > Gnetopsida > Gnetales > Gnetaceae > Gnetum > Gnetum montanum. Next base: position 514,916 of record MNCI01026259.1, on the reverse strand, counting down.
GGCCTTTATTCAAGTTCTTTAGCAAATTTGATTTGTCATTCTAAGACCAATATTTTGCAACTTTAAATACTCAAAAAAAGCATTTAAAAATTTCTACCAATAAAAAACGAACACTACTACCCATTTTTTTGCAACGAATACCCAACATATTAGTTGTAGGTAATTTAGGCTTTCATAAAATTTTTATAGCAATTGCTAGATTTTCCAAAGTCAGCGTGGTTGCCAACAAAACCTACCATTATTCCTATCTAAAACCTAACTTTTTGTGTTCCAAAGGACAATATGGTTTCACCTAGAACTCCAACATAGCTCCTGGAAAAATCAACATTTTACATTTATCTTTTTAAAACCAGTGCACTTTTTTAGAAGGAGGTATTCCCAAAGTAGTTTCTTTTTGGAAAAGGAAATTGATTACTTACCCCCTTCTAGTGTAGCTCTTAGTAGCAAAGCCAACATAGTTGATTCTTACAAGTACTAAAATTATCATATTTTTGTTAAGGGTAGTGCACACCAATGCCACTACAACTTGCATTGCAATTCTACTTCTTGCAATTTTTATTTAGTTAATTAAAAATATTTTAAAACAAAAATTAAAATAATTTCCAATGTCTTTAAGCTAGTTAATAGTTTTGCCAATTAATTTGACAATTGATGAGTGGTGAGGTACCCCTACACTCAACCATACAAATACGAGCGTTCTCACGCGCGATCTGGTCGAACTCCGTAGACAGACTAGTTGTGGCACCTAGACAGTTATCCTTAGGTCGTAGTTTGCTGTCTTCCCACTTGGACTAGTATTGTATTTGTCACATATGGTTTAGTCAAGATGAGGTGTATGATGTGTTCCTAATTCTAACGCTACTCTTGAAGGCAGTGGAAAATAATATTAACTAAGCTAAGCTAGGAGGAGAAGGGTAAGAAAATCTAATCTAGCCTCAATGCAATGAGAAAACAATTCCTTGATCAACCATACACATCTTGGACCTCATGCATGACTACCACTAGGATTACCAAGCGTAGATCCTAGGTATGCCACTGGGCTACCAAGTAGTCACACTTAATGCTCGTAATCAAGTCGTACTCATACTGCGTTACTAGCCTAAGTGCAATGAGCAACTGATTCCTTGACAAACTGTACACATCTTGGTGCACGAATACCACTGGGATTACCAAGCATAGATCCTAGGTACGCCACTGGGTTACCAAGTAGTCACACGAAGATGCTCGTAATCAAGTCGTACTCATTTCGTGTTATAATAATTAAATAAACAAAGTGACTGCTGCAATGATGAAGTAATCTTGATATTTATTGCTGGTTATGTGCTTGTCCAAGTACATCACACTCGAATAAAGGATGCCGTAAAATTACATTCACCACACTACAGGCAAACACGGGAAAATAAACTATCTTTGGAGTGGCCAAACTACCAGAGCTTTGCTACTTCTAACTCCTAATTAATAACCTACTATGAACAAGGGAGAGGCACTTCTTATTTATAGATATTATGACGGACTACGATATCGCGTACATGATATTGTAGGGAAGATGCAATATCGCAGGGGATGCAATATCGTGGCTTAAGCAATATCGTGTCCCATCATACCCCCATGACTGAATAAAATCTTCTCCTCGAGTTATAAGAAGAACAGGCTCCATTGATTACACAGTGGATAGGTATGGGATTATTAACTGGAAAAACAAAAAATGAAATGATGCCGCAGTGTGGGAAGACACAACATAGAAAAATACTACAACTAAAAAAATGGAACTCATGTAGTTCTTGGTGGCGGTGGATCCTCCATGGGTGCTTTCCCTTTGTCTTATGCTCCAGGCTTTGGGATTTGATGGTGTTGAAGTATGACCTGAAGTTTCTCCTCTTGTAAGGCCTTGAGTGCCTTGGCATGCATGTAAGTTTGCACTTGTGCCATAGAGGCATCCTAGTTAGCCTTCTCTTTTTCTTCTGCCACCCTTTTATTCTCTGTCAACATTTTATTAAGTTGCTTAATTCTGAAAGTGTCCAGCTGGTTCTGAGCAACCTTTGGCCCTATATTTAGAAGGTTTAATACTTCCAAAATGGCTTGAATAGAGAAGTCAATAGTCACACCATAATTATCAACCATGGTGCCTTCTTCTTTATTGTGCCAAAATTGGGACATTTCCCCTACGTACCGACACCGCTTTTAGAGAGGGTATCTCCTGCTTCTGCCTACCCAGAACATACAGTAGGAGGATCTTCTTGATGAACGCTGAATGATTGTTCCTCCTATTCTGCATGCTGTCCAGTAGGATCTTGTCTTCCACCTCTCTGAGATCTTTTCATCGCACCTTGAAAAGGACCTTCCTGTTGTCCACGTTTCAGGGCCATCTGTAATCACATAGGACCAATCGTTAGTAAGGTTGTTACCAAAGTTAGGTTATACATTACTACTTGCCTTAATAGATTTACTTTATTTCCATGTGATGTTAATTATTGGAAGAACATGTCTCCGAAAGATTATAGTGTTGAGTCCTCTTTGCTTAGGTGGTTTCCAAATTTAATTTTCTGGTATAGCTAAGGGGATGAAATTGTTTTTGACACATTTTATTCTTAATTTTAGAGCTAATTACCCTTAAAGATGTCCTTCGGGTGATGATGAATTTCAAAAAATTTATGTGCTATTCGGCATGTGCCCCTTCCCCATAACTAAGCTGAACACTCTAGGGTCAAGTAGGTTCAAACGGAATGAAAATTAGAGTACTAGCGAGCAAGTTATGGATATGAAAGCAAGGGACACGCAATCGCAAGTCGTAGAGAGAAATTTGAAAAACTTCCCCTGCGTGAACAGTTGCAAATAATTTTTATTAGCATAGGGGGGTCATATATATATATATATATTTATTGAAGTTAGGGCACTTAGAGATTGTACCGAATTTTTAATATTTCTTTGAAATTAAACAATGTAAACTAAGGAGATATGGACTAAAGGGTTCCAGGGTAATTCAACTAGTTCTGAAGGCACAAAAATTATGATGATGTGTTTATCAATAAAGACCTCAGATGGGAGAAAAAGGCTATCTTGTGGTTCATAGGAACATTGATTTGGAGGGATAGTAATAAGGGAAAGAATATCATGAACAATATGTTGAGGGTAATAAATGGTGTGTGAGAGCTATGTCATAAGTGAAGATTACAAAAAATTACATAAGTGGGTCCTCCCCATAGCAGGTTTCAACCTATAATGCCCTTGTGTAACCATACTTAAAGTGTCAGTGGGCACAACGAATCTTGCGTGTAAAGCATGATTAATGTGTCATTAACCCATTGTTCCAAGATCAGGACCAAGTCCATCCTTCTAAACAGTGACATTACATTGTTTCATCCCATGATGAATGACTATGAGAGTACCATAACAACAAGGTGTACGATCACTTGGCCTTTAGTACAAGGGAGGAGTGATTTGTTTATGGCACTTTTTGTTTCTTTTTAATTTTCTCTTCCCTTTTTTTTGAAACTAAATCCATAGAAGCCGCCAACCTTCAGGCATGGGTGCATGTATTTCTAGTGGGACCTCCTAGAACAACATTAATTTTTGAGTGCTCTTTTGATTACTCTTACTCCCATTTTTCATTAGATCTACAAGGATCTTAGTACAACCATATTGCATGATAACTTCCATAGACGTCACCAAAGAGAATCCACAAGTCCCCTTGATGTCACACCCTAATCATTCCCTCTTAGTCCATCCTTCTTCATTCTGGGTACAATGAACACAAAATTAATTTTTAAGTTTAGAAATTTCAAGAATATCATTGTACCCTCGAACAGAACCTCTTATTTGTAGAGTGGATGAGTGGGTGTAATGGGCTCACTGTTCCAAATAATTGTTCACTCATGACTTAATAACATAGAACACACCTCAACCAATGATCCACATGAGTGTTTTATTTGTAGATTAGATTACTTACAAAAACAAAAAAAAGACAAAACACATAAAAAGATAAAAAAGGTAAAAAGATAAAACAAAAAGTTGAAAAATGAAAAATTGAAAAACAAAAAGTTGTAAAATCAAAGAAAAATAAAAAGTGGTTATTAATCCTGCTTGTCATTGAAATGGGGGGTATCCCCCATAACTAATCTATTGAGTATGGCAAGGATTAATAAATGAAANCCCTTCCTATGGCCATGTTTAAAGAAAGGACGCCTTTGATGTTGA
>MNCI01026259.1:499455-510562 GCA_015680685.1 Gnetum montanum | reverse complement strand
TTCTCACTACTATTGATAGTAGTAGCACAAGTGTTGTTCATGGGTTGTTGCTATGGCACAAACACCTTAGGAACATTTGGTGGCACTGTGGAAGGAGGGAAAGGATGAGAATGTTGAAAGTTAGGAGGGATGTAAGGTGCACAAGGTGGTGGTTGTGTCGAAGGTATGGGCTAATAGTATTGTGGAGAATGGTATTGTGGTGAGATAGAGTATTTTGGCCCAAATGGAGAAACAAGATGTTGAACGTGATAAGCATTCGAGTTTAAAAAATATGAAGGATGCCTCTAGTCTAAGGGTGGTCTCCCCCATGACTAGGATTGTTGCCACTGTGATCGAACACAATATTTCTGTACAAACTCTGGATGTAATGTGTTTCCCCAATGCTCATGTAAATGTAAAAATATTGGGCATTGACCCTTGGGGTGATCGTATAGGCATAGGTTGCATTCATATGTAGAATTGGCAGTTGAGCGCTTATTCCCTTTATTCTTTTTTTCCGAATGTCTACTATTTTGTCCTGCTTCTTGGGTTGTCAAAACTCTGTGTCCAATGGTGTTGATATATTCTCCATACTTTTGATACATCCATTCCAACATCTTCTTGATCTTTGCCTCAGCTTCTTCTAACAATTGTTGTATTGGCAAAGATGATGTTTCCACCTTGAGATTTGTTGATTTCTCCTTGTTATGATCATGGACCTTTGTTAAGTTGAAATTTTGGTCCCGTTGATGTTTTTCAACATTCTCCCATCTAGCTAATTCTCCTTCTTCTTTTTCTACCTGCTTAATAAGCTCTTGGATTTGATGGGTTCGTAGTTCATATAGTTAACCTTGGGCATACGTTCCTAAGGTCTCTCTTTTTTCATTACATAGCCCATCAATGATATGGTACATTAGCCTTTCCTCGAAAAACCCATAGCCTGTATAGTTGTTTAACCATGAATAATATCTTTCTAAGGCCATGTCCAAGGGTTCATGTTGTGCATGTTTCCATCCTTGGATTTGTTTCCTCAAGGCTAACACTCTTGCGTAGGTTTAATATTTTTCATTAAATACCTCTACCATTGTTGACTAGCATCGTATTGAATTTGGTTTTATTGATCTATACCATACTTTAGCTTGGTCAACAAGTGTCATAGGAAAGAGCTTAAGTTTTTTGCAACCGTTATCAATGTTATTCCATGTGCAGGCATTGTAGAAGGCTAATAAATGTTGATGCAGATCTAAGTCATAGCCTCCTGAAAATTTGGAAAAGTTATTTAAATCGAGCCTGGGTAGATGGCTCTCTTTACGATGCCTACATGATATTCGAATAGCCTCTTGTATTTGCATTAAGCTTATAGTGGCCAGTGGGGGTTCATCATCATCTTGTAAGTTATGCTTTCATTTTTTGGGATGACGTTGTTTTTGTTCATGTTTATAAGAAACTCCCACTTCAGGTTGTATACTCCAATCTTCATTGTCCTATAGTTCGTTGGTTCTCCAATGAACTTCCTCACTAAGTGTGGTGTTATTATTATCTTGTAGGAGAGGCATTGCTGTGTGTGAATTTATGTGTGACTTTTTATAATTACTTCTTTCTAAGAGATATATCGTTAAGTCCTTTACAACAACCTTGTATGATATAACTAATCTAGATAACTAGCACCGTCCCCGGTAACGGCACCAATGATGAGTGGTAAGGTACCCCTACACTCAACCATACGAATATGAGCGTTCTCATGCACGATCTAGTTGAACTCCACAGACGGACTAGTTGTGGCACCTAGATAGTTATCCTTAGGTCGCAGTTCACTATCTTCCCACCTGGACTAGTATTGTATTTGTCATGTATGGTTTAGTCTAGATGAGGTGTATGATGTGTTCCTAATTCTAATGCTACTCCTGAAGGTAGTGGAAAATAATATTAACTAAGCTAAGCTAGGAAGAGAAGGGTAAGAAAATCTAATCTAACCTAAGTACGACGAGCAACCGATTCCTTGATCAACCGTACACATCCTGGACCTCGTGCATGACTACCACTAGCATTACCAAGCATGGATCCTAGGTACGCCACTGGGCTACCAAGTAGTCACACTTAATGCTCGTAATCAAGTCATATTCATATTGCATTACTAGCCTAAGTGCGATGAGGAACCGATTCCTTGACTAACCGTACACATCTTGGTGCACGACTACCAATGGGATTACCAAACATAGATCCTAGGTACACCATTGAGTTACCAAGTAGTCACATGAAGATGCTCATAATCAAGTCATACTCATTCCACGTTATAAAAATTAAATAAACAAAGTGACTGCTGCAATGATGAAGTAATCTCGATCTTTATTGCCAGTCATGTGCATGTCCAAGTACGTCACACTCGAATAAAGGATTCTGTACAATTACATTCACCACACTGCGGGCAGACACGGGAAAATAAACTATCTCTGGAGTGGCCAAACTGCCAGAGCTTCTCTAGTTCTAACTCCTAATTAATAACCTACTATGAACAAGGGAGAGCTACTTCTTATTTATAGACATTGCGGCAGACTGCGATATCGCGTACGGGATATTGTAGGGAAGACGCAATATCGTGTCCCATCAAAAATATTGGCATTAAGCCAAAATGTAGTGAGAGTTTATGATCCAAAAGATCCTATTATGGTTGAGCATAGGCATTTGCTTAGGTTGAGGAGGAAAATCCTAGATTTCTTTTGTAATTGATAAAAATTATTATAATTTCATCTATGCCAAAACCTAAGTTGGCTTGCTCATTTCATGTGTGAAGGCTAAATCCAAATGTGAGTATGAGTTGATCCACCATAATGGGAAGGAGTACACTCCTTCTTCATATGACAAAATTTCCTTAAATGATGCTCACATGCACATCCTATCTCATTTAATTAAGATGGATTAGCAAGACAATGATTCAAGCTTAGAGGGCCAACAAAAAGAACAAGATGAGTTTGAGGCTAACCCCAAACCTGAAAACTTCCTAGAGAGCCTCTTTTAATATTTAGCTCCCTAGGCCATCACACCCACTTTGGCCTCTCCTACCTCCTCCATGGGGTAGATCCCTCAACCCTATTCTCCTATGTACCCTACCATGTTTTGGCCAACATCCATCATAGAGGCATACTAGGTACAATCTATGTTCCAATCGATGCCTCTTTTCCCTTCTATGCCTTTTTCCACATAGCCTCAATCTACATTGTCATCATTGATGATCTTAACCATTGCTCATCTATTCTCTATGCCAACAGGCCCCATAGTGGGACCTCAAGTAACCCAAGGATCACATACACCATTTTTTACCTTCATTCCATAAGGGTTATTACAAACCTCCTTTTCATTATTTAGTCCCCCTAAAAAAATGATTACCCAACCTCTTCCTTTCATGCTGTAACCTATTGTAAGGCCAAAATCCTCTTAACTTACACTAGAATCTAACCCCACAACTTGTAGGGATGCCCCAAGGTTTGGATTAGGTCTTCCAAATGATCCAAGACCTTATGAAAGAGTTACATAAGCTCAAATCTTCAACAATCCAGACAATCAAGATCATGGAATTCTATTATGACAATCCTATTAGTTCTAATTTCCTACAAATGACTTTTTCCTCAGGCATCCCCATATCCTAGTTTACTAAATATAGCAATAAAGGTAATCCTAATGCTCACCTCACATCACCTTCTACTTTGAGTGCCTATTGCTATATGCCTAGCCTCACACCATAATGAGAATCTTCCATAAGTCTCTTACTAGGAAGGCATTAAAATGGTACCATGCATTACCTCGAGGATCTATACCCTCACATGAAGACTTGATATTATAATTTGTTGAACATATGTTTTCTATTCACTTGCCCTATGACCATAAACATGTAGCATTCTCTTTTTCTTTCTTAGCCTAATTTAACCTTGTTTACACGTATCATTTTTTGCGTTACTTTATTTTATCTTATTTTAGCCTTATTTACCACGTAATTTATAATTTAATTCTATTTATATTTTACATGTTTATGCCTTATCTATTTTAAAATGTAAAACTTGAAAATCTATAAAAAAATTTTAAACATAAAACTTGGAAGAAATTTTTCTTTCAATCCAAGGGCTTGCCATGTGGCCTAAAATTGAAAAAATGTTATGGCCTTCCATGGTGTAAAACTTGAGAAACAATGGGCTTGCTAAGGCCTAAAACTAGTAAATTGTCATAGTTGCATGGCTTAAAACTAGCAAAATGTCAAGGCCCATCATGGCCTAAAACCAGCAACATGCAATGGCCCACCATGACCTAAAATTTGTAACATACAACCTACCAAGGCATAAAACTAGTGAAATTTCCTATTTATAACTACTTTATGCCTTAGTTTACATTTTTGTTAGCCTAGTTAATTTTTATTTTTACTCTATCAAATATTGCCTTATAACCACATGATTCAACTAGTGTAGCCTAACATAGCCTCATAACATGAACAAAATGTGAAACGTAGAAGATGAATAAAACTAAAAATGCTAGAAGGTATAAATAAAATTAAATTTTTAGAAATAATAATAACAAAAAGTTCCATCACTTTTAGCCATAATCACAATGTGATAACAATTTACTCAACAATGATAGAAAAAATAAATAAAAATCCAATAGTGATAGCTACATGATGTAGTAATAACATAAAAAATAATAACCATCTCATAAATAAAAAATGCATAGAATTGTCCCAAATAACATCAATGAAAAAAATAAGCTAAAGACATGATTCAACTAATGGAACTAATGTGAAATTGGAAGGGAAGGAGGAGCATCTCCAACATGATCACCATTGGGGCTGATAGCATCACTTGGTGCTTGTACTAATCATAACAACAAAGGTCTAATAAGCAATCTACATAATCAAAATACAAACTACAATAAGCTAAAATACAAAAAATTAATTAAAAATAATAAAACTTGGGAAGATTTCAAAGTCGTATCTCTAGTGGGAAAGCTTTGAAGACCAACCTCTAGATGATGGAGAATTTATTCTTTGGTAATCTAGGCCCAATCCACTTCCCTAAGATTAACATTAGTCAGGATGTTGCTCTCATCAATGCTAGTTCATGTGGGTGGCTCCCATGAAAATATAGTAGTAGTCACCTCTCCAAAAGTGGTAGTACCTTGAGGAGTTGAAAAATTAGCTACCACCAAAGATCTTTCAAAAAACTTGAAGGTGTCTCTAGTGTTGATTCCCCTCATGAACAACTCCATCTTGCAGCTCTCAATTGACTCCTCTTATAGCCACTTCAAATAGATCTCCCATTCGGCCTTGTACTTCTTTCTGTGAAACTTTTATTCCTAGCCCCACTCAAGGATCCAAGTACAATAGTTGCTCCACTCCCTAGCCTTATGAGCTAATAGGTCCATCTAGAACTTTTGCTTCATGAGGCTCCTAGCAAGGGCAACCTTGTTGTGGATGGTGTTCCAATACCATTTCCATTTGATCTTTTGATTAGTAAGGAGTCCTTGTTAGCCACTTGGGCTTCCACAAATTCCTTATGATCCTTGAGGTCTCTAATGTCCTCATCCTATTTCTTATTTTCCCTTTCCAACACTACAACTCATTCTCATAGGAATGCATTGGAATATTTCCATTTCCATGATGTTCTAGCACATGAGAGTGTACATTCAGTGTTACTTTTATATAACCTTCATGAAACATTTTTCACTTTAGGTGTCATGCTATGAAGTTCATCAATTTCAATGGCATTGTTGGAATCCCAACCAACCTTTGACACTACAAGCAAGAAAACCAAAGTTGAACACATAAAATCATGTAAATAAAAAATAAAAAAATAACCAAAAAACACTTCAAATCGCTAAGACCATATAACCATACAACCCATATAAAAAATGCAAAAATAATAAAATAATTAAATGAAAAATAAGCTAAAGTTCTTACCAACATCAGGAGTATTCTATTGCAACCAATCAACCATGTCTTTGGTTATTCCTCGAATGAACTCCATTTTGTTTGGAGCCTCTACCCATGGTTTCATGCAAAATGTAGATGTGGAAGAACTTAGTTAAGGTTCAAGAGCTATAACAAGCATGACCATATTTTAATGATTAAAACTAGGTTCAAGCATGAAACTATAAAATGTAACAAAACAAAATTCATAAGTACCTGTAAGATTATCTAGGATGATAATGGGAGGCTCACATAATTGTGAACCACAAAATATAGCATCAAGGTCATCCAATGTGGCATTAGAGAGCCCATCATACTCATGTCATTGTAATTCCTTCTTCTCTAGATGCTTCCATTCAACCTTTGCTACTATTGCCTAGGCTTTCAATTCTTGTTGTTTACCTACAAGGACAACAAAGATAAAACATAGGACCACTTGGCATATCTTTCCTAAAACAAGAAAACAAAACCATCATATAACATATAATACAAATGTGAAATAACTTAAATGAAGTAACACAAGAAGAGTATACATGTAATCACATGTTGTACCTAGCCAAGTCTAATGATAAGTCTCCTCTTCATAGGCTGCTCAACAACTGGTGTAGTCTCAAGCATAGGCCTCTTTAGTTTTTCTTTAGTTGCTCCATCAACTTTGACATGTAACTTCTTTGCCTTTTGAACATTCCCATGGGTAACTTGAGGTTCCATCCCCATGCTATTAAGGGAAGGACAATGAATACCACTAAAATTATTAGTGGTAATAGACATCCTCTGGTGATTTTTGAGCCTACATGGTTGGAAAAACATGTTTCATCCAAGGCTTAGAGAGTTGGGATGGATGTTGACATACCCATCATCCATCCTTCTCCACCACTAGGAACTCTGAGAACCACCTTAGACACACCACAAAAAATGCAAAGTGCATGTGCCATATTATATCAAAGATATCCTAAAGTTTTTGGATCCCCCTCATAGCCCAAAAACCAAATGAGCAACTTAGTTGAATTATGAACCCTCGATGAGGACCTTTTTTATGGTCCATGCCTATTCAATGCCTAGGATCTTCTTCTATAATAGTAGCTTTGGGAATGCCTAGGACTGGAATAATGGGTACATATAATTTTCCTCTACAACCTAGCAATCATTTAGAGTTAATCTAGAGTGACTACGATGAGTATTAACAATCTTTCCACTTCTTTTTGATGGTCCACCTCTTTCCCTTACTTGGTGATAACCTTCATCCCCTCACAAGGGATGCCAAAGAGATCATTGAAGGTAGATTCATTGATGGCCAATGTGACAGGCACACCATAAACCTAGATGATGAATTTCTTCACTCCATTGTTAAAGAAGTCAATGAAATTTAGATGATTAGGATTGGATCCATGATTAAGTCAAGCAAAATTGCATTGGAAATCCTCACTTGGATGTGTCTAGGTGCTCAACTAGCCAACCAATGTTGAACTGCATCCATCTCACCAAACTTGAGGATGAGTGTCTCCTAAAAACATCCTTGAGTGATCATGGCTATGATGGATGATGGTGCAACCTCTACAACATAATTAGTATAACCATTAACTTTGGCATATGCACCATCATATATGGAAAAAATATAACAAACACAACAAATTGAAATAAAACTTATAGCCAAATTGATAAAACCGATCAAGCAATTAGATCCTAGAAAGCCCAACAACTGTATAAGTGGAAAACATTTACATTACATAAAGAATAAAAATATATATAATAAAAAAAATAAAAATTCTTACTTTGCTTACTAGAGGAAGGTAGCATGGGAACCTTAACTAGTATACATATCTGGGCATCCAAATAAGGGATACCCCACCAACTATAAGCCATTTTCTTGGCCAAGCACCTATGGTAGGCTAGGGAATACTGTGAGGTATATCTATCAAAATCATCCTTGAGCTTCTCTATCACTATGAGCCTCACTACTTGGCATTTAGCAAAGACTTACAATGTTGTTTAGGTGAATGTTAAGAGCTGGTCAGTTTTGATCAATCCATGGTTATCCATCTTATAGCTACAAGCATGCCAACCCAAATAAATCATTAAACCCAAGTGATCTAATTAAATCATTGAATATACCAGAAAAACATAAAATTACACATACTCTTCTAAATAATAGATGGTGCCAGGAGGGTTCTGGAACAAAGTGTTCATGTGGTAATTGATCACCAACATATTGTTGGTGTTTTATTGGATAAATTTGGGCATATCCTAGATTTTGGTCAACTAATGTGTGCCCCTAGGGTATATGTTATCAAATTGATCAACCTTCACATGGGTATTGGGATCGTTAACTATGAATTTGATGATCAGCTAGTGGAATGAGGTATTAAGGTTTCCAAAATAACAACTACTATTTTAGAGGCCAAGTGCAACCACACCATCACACTAAAGTTTTGTAGTAGGTAGGCTAGGAATTCCTTGGCCCTTGTTCTAAACCATAGGGAGCTACATTTCAACACCATTTTGGCAAGTGGGACGTTGAACCCTAGTGTGGATGCAACATAGAAGCTTGACAAGCTCGATCACCATGACTAAGATAGGTTTTAGGAAGACCTTACACAACCCAACAATGACCATTAAAATATTACATGATCATAACAAAAAATTTTAACAACTAATAGGAAAATTTTTATAGCATAATGTCATCATTTTCACACTAAACCAGTGATGAGTGGCGAGGTACCCCTACACTCAACCATACGAAACGAGCGTCGCACGCACGATCCGGTTGAACTCCGTAGATGGACTAGTTGTGGCACCTAGATAGTTAGCCTTAGGTCGCAGTTCTCTGTCTTCCCACCTAGACTAGTTTCGCATATGTCACGTATGGTTTAGTCTAGATGAGGTGTATGATGTGTTCTAATTCTAACGCTACTCCTGATGGCAATGGAAAATAATGTTAACTAAGCTAAGCTAAGAGGGAAAGAGTAAGAGAGTCTAATCTAGCCTAAGTGCGACAAGAAACTGATTCCTTGATCAACTGTACACATCTTGGACTTCGTGCATGACTACCACTGGGACTACCAAGCGTAGGCCTAGGTACGCCACTAGGATTACCAAGCGTAGACCCCAAATATGCCACTGGGTTACCAAGTGTAGATCCCCCTAGCTATACCACTGGGTTACCAAGTGTAGATCCCCCTAGCTATACCACTGGGCTACCAAGCAGTCACACTCAAATGCTCGTAATCAAGTTGTACTCGTTCTACTTCTAGGAGTTTAAGGGTGAGAGACTAATCGCGATGAGCAACCAATTCCTTAACTAGCCATACACATCCGTAGATGCTCGTAGCCAAGTCGTACTCACACCGCGCTATGAAAGCATTAAATAAAATTAAATAAATAACAAATAAATAAACTAAGTAAATGTTGCAATGATGAAGTAATCTCGATCTTTATTGCCAGTCATGTGTGTGTCCAAGTACGGCACAATCGAATAAAGACACCGTACAATTACATTCACCACACTGCGGGCACACACGGGAAAAAATCTAACTCTGGAGGGATCAAACTGCCAGAGCTTCGCTACTCTAAAACTGGGATGTCAAATGAGGGAGAGCCGCCTCTTATTTATAGACATTGAGGCAAGACGTGATATCACGTACGTGATATCGCGTCGGTTGAGATATCGCGTACGTGATATCACGTACGCGATATCTCAACCGACGCGATATCACGTACGTGATATCATAGCCACCAGCACACGACTCATCATACCCCCACGACTGAATGAAAACTCGTCCTCGAGTTACAAGGAGAACAAGCTTCAGTGATTACACAATGGATAGGTATGGGATTATTAGATGGAAAAAATGGGATGATGCCACAGTGTGGGAAGAAAACAAAACAAAGACACAACACACAGAATAGTTACAATAATTTGGAACTCATGTAGTTCCTGGTGGCGATGACTCCTCCATAGGTCTCTTTCCCTTTTCTTGCACTCCAGGTCTGGGATTTGATAACATTGAAGTACAGCTTGGAGTTTCTCCTCTTGTAAGGCCTTGAGTGCCTTGGCATGCATGTAAGTTTGCACTTGTGCCATAGAGGCAACCCAGACAACCTTCTCTTTTTCTTCTGCCACCCTTTTATTCTCTATCAATAGTTTATTAAGTTGCTCGATTCTGAAAGTATCCAGCTGGTTCTAAGCAACCTTTGGCCCTGTATTCAGAAGGTTTAATACTTCCAAAATGGCTTGAACAGAGAAGTCAACAGTCACACCACAATTTTCGACCATGGTTCCTTCTTCTGTATTGTGTCAAAATTGGTACATTTCCCCTAAGTACCAGGCACCGCTTTCAAAGAGGATCTTCTGCCTGCCTAGACTGTATGGTAGGAGGATCTTTTTGATGAACACTGAATGATTGTTCCTCTTGTTCTGCATGTTGTCCAGCAAGGCCTTGTCTTCCACCTCTCTAAGATCGTTTCATTCAACCTTGAACAGGACCCTCCTAATGTGCACATTTCGGAGCCATCTGCAATCACATGGGTCAAGCATTAGTAAGGTTGTTTAGGAAATCAAGTTATACCTTACTGCTTGCCTTAATTAAAGATCTTATGTTCTAGCGTGTGATCGTGTCCGAAAATTGTAATAATGGATCTTGTGACTTAGGTGGCTTCCCAATTTAATTTTCTGGTATAACTAAGGGGATGAAATTAGTTTTGACACATTCCACTCTTTATTTTATAACTAATTACCCTTAATAATGTCCTTTGGGTGATGATGAATTTCAAAAAATTTATGCACTATTCGGCATGTGCCCCCTCCCCCATGACTAAGCTGAACACTCCGGGTTCAAGTAGGTTCAAACGAAATGAAATTCGGAGTGCAAGCGAGCGAGTTATGGATATGAAAGCAAGGGACATGCAATCTCAAGTCGTGGAGAGAAATTTGAAAAACTTCTCCTACCTGAACAATTGCAAATAATGTTGATTAGCATAGGGGGGTCATGTATATATTGAAGTGAGGGCACTTAGAGAATGTACCGAATGTTTTTTATATGTTTTTGAAATTAAACATTGTAAACTAAGGACATCTGAATGATTGTTAAAGGATTCCAGGGTAATTCAACTAGTTCTGAAGGCATGAAAATTATGATGGTGTGGAATTTATCAATAAGGACCTCAGATGGTAGAGAAAAGGGC
>MNCI01026259.1:480799-495751 GCA_015680685.1 Gnetum montanum | reverse complement strand
CGCGTCGGCTGAGATATCGCGTACGTGATATCGCGTCGGCTGAGATATCGCGTACGTGATATCACGTACGTGATATCCCATCGGCTGAGATATCACGTACGTGATATCACAGCCACCAGCACATGACTCATCAACCAGATATTAAAATTTACAGTTCACAACCATTAAAACCAAAAGAAAATTTAAGCAAAAACTAAGAAAAACCAAGTGGTCCATGAACACTAATGAAAATCTCATGATGAAAATTTACATAAAAATTGCAAACATTTTATGTAAAAAATTGAAACCATGAGAATTATCTTGTAACAAAATTTAAGACACAACAATAGCTACAAAATCCCAACTTGAATTTACTAAAATTTCAACTAGAAATCCTAGTTTATAGTAAAATTTGCTATAGTAAAAACTCTAGATAGGGTAGTTAAAAATTTTAAAAATTTATAATAGCTATTGTGGATTCAAATACAACATGTAAATAACCTTAGTAAAATTTAAACATTATCATAAAAATATCAAAAATAGACCAACACTACTCATATAGCATATGGGGTTTGTAGTTCCAATAGTTGCAATTGCAATTGTATAGGGAAGCTAACATCAACTAAAAAATGATAACTTTTTCCTATATACAAAATTTGACATCAACACTATGGTTCTAGGCTTGGAAGAATTTCATAGAATAACCTAAACCACTGTAAAAATTTTACAAAGACCCCAAATTTTTAAAAAATGGCTACAATGAAAGCCTTAAAAAATATGAAAAAAATTTTGAAACTGATTCTAAAACCTCCTAAATGGTCCTAGGCAATCTCAAGAAGTTGGGACAATGGCCAAAAAAAAATAAATTTGGGTGTCAACTTGCCCAATTTTAGAGGTATAAAATAGTGAAAAACCAAAAATCCACAATGCACAGAGTTATGGAAAAATTAGTAAAAATTAACTATAAGTTAGAAATCAATGGTTCAATCACTAGTTTGACTGGAAAATTATAAGAAATTACCTTATGGCCCTAGAAACCAAAAATTCTCTATCATTTTCGTACAAAAAAAAATAGAAAAAGGCATTGCTTTTTGGTAGAAAGGAACAAAAAAACACACAAAATAGGGAAAAACAAAAATTTATAACTCAATATGAACATATCCTATAGCTAAAATAACACATTTCACACATGACCACAATCCTAATACAACATTTTAATCATCCAAGGCCAAAAGCTACAAAACATACAAGCCTAATGATGTCAAAATGCCTAGGTTCTAGGGTATAATTTCATGGAAACAACCAAGCGAGGTGTACTTAGTAGTCATGGTAAATGATCCTTTCCCAATTAGAGGCCATGGTAGGTTGGAAAGTTCCCTGGTAGTAGTGTCTACCTACTCTAGGGTTGGATTCTTTCTAGTGATTTCTCTTCTCCTAGACATCTTGATGAAATAATGATGAAAAACCTTTATCTTCCTTCAATCTCCTCATAACTACATTACTCCTTGGTGAGTTCTAGCCAAACAATGTTGGGGATTGAAACACCACCAAAATTGCATATTTTATCCTTTGTAGCCTTCACCCCATGAAACCAGAGGCTAGAACTCTATTGTAAATGTGAAGATTGCATCCATGAAGGGGGGATCTCACATACTTCATGCTTATGGGGCTGAAAATACCTCTTAAGTGGTCAAAGCCTCATCCTCCAAGTGGAAAAAGCTATGTATTGTCTACATTTGGGCTTGGTGAAGTTAAAAATGCCTTTTGGGATGCCAAAAATGGTAGTTTATGGGTTATGTTGGGGGTGGGGTGTGGTGTGCAGGGGACGTAGGGGGAGGGGAATAGCACTTTCTACACTAGAAATGTATTCATGGGGGGTGTAGTTCACCTACCCCCAATGTGGAGGGGTAGATCTCACCTAATCCTAGCATGGAGGATGCTTTGACCTTCCCCCCAATGTTGAGATCCATTCCCCTAGTGTTGATACACATTCCCCCTAGTGTAGAAGTAACATGAACTAGATTTCAACACTTTATTTACTTTAGCATTGACCATGCACTCTAGAAAGGATGGAAAAAGACCCATCATGAAAGAATAAAGCCAACGTGGATGGTGTGCCCTTGTTAATATTTTTGGTAAACAAAATGACCATGGGGGTATGACACTTTCCATATATGGTAACTACCTAGATTTGGGCATCTAATCCACCTAAACATGATAGAAATTTGCAACAATTTATCAACGAATTTGTATCTATTTTACAATCAAATTACAACCATTTTTTAGCCAAAATCATGGCCCAATAACTATAAAACCTTATCCCTTATGCCATTTTGAGGTTTTACACTTTGACATACTTTGAGCATTGGCATCTTAGCATTTGAGAGCTCTTGCACACTAGTAAAAACACAACTTCTCAAACCTACACCCACCCCCCCCCCCCCCCCCCCCCCCCCCCGGTCCCCAAGTGTTGAACCATTGTAGCCTTGTAACCCTCGTTACCACCTTTAGATTTATGAACTTTAGGCATTCACACTACCCTGCTAGAATCCACAACTCCTAGCTTAGAGAAATCTAGTAGTCCAAATCCCTTACAACTCTCAACCCCCAACAATAGCTAACATTGCAAATCTAAAGTAGTAACAAAGGAGGTTGGATAGCATCGGGAGTGGAAAAACATTTGGATCATGGAGTTGATCACATTTACTTCAACAAACTTTGAACCACCATCCAAGTGAACCCCTTGCTCTCCTATGGGTACTTTTTATCCACATCCCTCAAACTCATTTTATATTTTTTAATAAAGTTTAAAGTTTTAGTCTTGTGTGCAATTCATATTTGCATTTACTTTTTAGATCTGGATTCTTGTTTTTGCATTATTTTTCTTGTGATTATTAAGTTCCTAGATGATCTACCAAACTATCTAGGGCACCCTAAATCCCATTTTTAGAGGCCTTGGGGATTCATGGTTGGGACTATTCTAGCTAAGATTTTCAGCTTTCTAATAATAGAAGTTATAGTTGCTATAGTTTTCTAGTACTAGAAGGAAGGCCTCCATCCAGTTTATTTGTTACAATCTATTTTCCCCATAGCCAATGTTGCTCTCCTAGCTATAATATACTCTTTTTCATACCAAGAATCCTTTGAATCTACTCATAAATCAATTTTGCCACTCATACCACTATAGAAAAACCCTTAATGTGGAAATTGCAAGTGTATGGATTTTGGATTTTCATAACACTTGCTATGGATTCCTTATCTCAAATCAGCATTGGTATGGTGTGGAAGCTATCCCCCATTAATGAAAAAATTTTCTTAGAATGGGCAATTTTGATCATTTTCAACAATGAAACCCCCATTCATCTTGCTATGAAAATTGGTAGCTTACCAAAACCATTTTGTGAGAAAGTCATACTTTCCATTTTGACTACCAAAACCTACCCCCCACTTCACAAATGTTGGATAGGAAGGTGTGACATCTTCTCATCTCACCCCCTTTCTTCCCCCCTACTATAGCCAATGTAGATGCAACTAGGAAGCTTGGCATGGATGAGTTTTGGTACCATCTTTTCAACTTACCATTTTTACCAAAGGGGTGTATCCTTCTTGACCCCCACTTACTATTTATAGCAAGTAGCCCATTTTTAGCTAGTTTTGAATTTCACTTACTAGAATTTGCTTTCTTTTTCACCTTTTTATAACCTCTTTTAAGCCATTTTCATCACCATAACCATGTCATTCCAATAGTCAACTAAGTTGCCTTTTAACTTTACCGACAATGTGTCTAGCTAGTAGGCCATGAGGGTCTATGACTCCAAAGATCCTATTATTGTAAGTGTAGTCAATCTTTGTGGCTTATGGGGCAAAGGCCTAGATTTTCAATGATAAATGAAGAGTACTACAACTTTATTTATGCCAAAATCTAGGCTAGCTTTCTAATTCCCCACACAAAAGTAGAAGTCAAGAGGGATTTTGAGCTCATACGACATGATGGGAAGGAGTATATTCCTTTTCCATATGATCAAATATCTCTCAGTGAAACTAACATGAACATTTTGGTTCAACTTATTAAGATGGAAGAGGTGACTAGAAATGTTTCTTGAATGAGTAGCAAAAGGATGATGAGTTTGAGGTGGAATCTAAACAAGAGAACATCCTAGGGGGGTTGTTCCAACAAACAACCCCCAAAGCCACCATGCCTACCTCTATTCCTCCTGTCTCCTCCATAGAATAGATGCTATCATCCTCTACCCCTTCATACTTGACCATGTTCGGGCCCACATCTATCATAGCTATGCACCAAGCATAATTGGTGCTATAGTCTACCACCTTTCATTTCTCGATCTCACTTGCCATCAAACCTAGGTTAGTGTAACCATCATTAATGGTAGTTACCACCATCAACTTGTTGATCAATTAGGTGGATCCCACCATGGAACACCAAGTAACTTAAGGGGCACATACCCTCTTTTTTTTGTTTGTGTCCCAAATATCAGCACAAATATCTTTCTCCTTATTTGGTTCGACAACCATAGTTATAACACAACCTCTCCCCTCTATTCTACAACCAATAGCAAGGCTACAAGCCTTCTAACAAATACCACAACCATTATTCAAGCCTCATAGCCAACAAGGACACCATAGGACCTGGATTAGGCTTTTTAGATGATCTAGGACTTGACAAAGGAGTTAAATAGGCTTAAAGCCTCTACTTCTCAAAGCATCAAGATCATGGATTTTTGCTAGGATGATCACATTAGTCATGTGGTCCCACACTTGACACATCCTCCTGGTGTCCCCATCCCATAATTCAACAAGTATAATGGAAAATGTGATCCCAACACTCACCTTATAACCTTTTGATCCAAGTGCTTGCTATTGCAATCATGGCCACACACCATAATGAGAATCTTCCCAATGTTCTTGACTAGGAAAGTGCTTGATTGGTACTATGTCCTACCTAAAGGATTTATATCCTCTCTTGATGACTTGATAGCCCAATTCATTAACTACTTTAAGTATAACTTGAAGCCCAACACCATGCTTGACCAATTGATGAAGGTTAAGTAAGAACCCCTCAAGCTAGTGAAGAAGTTCATCGAATGATGAAATAGTCTACTAAATGGGACATTAGAGCCTATAGTCAAAGACCACCTTTTGGCTATATTTAAGGGGGTAGTACATGATTTTATTAAATCTAAACTATCCTATTTTAACTTATGGTTTCTTAGTCAAGTGTTCTTCTAGATCAAAAACATAGAGGATGTTGTAGAAGCTAGTAATGACCCTACTTACATGGCATACAAGAACCAACACACACAAAGGAATAAGGAGAAAGGTAAAAAAACAACATGGTGGTGGCAAATGTAACTAAAGAAGCCAAAATCACTAAGTAGGGGCTAAGTACCAATCCACTTAAGGCCCCTACTAAAAACCAAGATAGCTAGCCATCAACCTCTAGGGCCACTGCATTGATCATGACTAGATCTAATTTTGTATAGAAGGATAGGATAAAATACACTAGGTTGCTATTGAAACCATCTAAGCTATTAGACCAACTATTGAAGAGTGGGTGCATTTTGTAGAAGTAAATGATTGAGGCTTCCCAAAAGAAGCATGAGAGGCTATGTGAGATAGCCAAAGATCCCACTCAAGCAACAAAGGATGACCCACAACTACCTAAGTATTTTAAGCTAGATTGTGTTTGCCACTATCATCAACTTCCTGGTCATGACATAAACTTCTACCTTGTGCTGAAGGATGACATACAGAAGATGATAGATAGGGGAAAGCTAGTTCTAGATGCATCCAACCCTGTTTGACCACAAAACTAACCAATGTAGATGTACAAGGACCTATTGAACACCAGCAATGCTGCATTTATTATATTGACTTTTAACATTAAGGAAAATCAAAGACCTACATGAAAATCATTCGTGATTTGGATACCTCCTCATGATGAAAGGACATCTTTAGCTTCCACTAGCTCAAGATCACTTTTCTCATGAATGTACCATCACGAGCATCCCTAAAGGAGTCTTTTGTCATTAGGATGCCCTAGCCTAATAAAATCCAGCTAGCCCATACAACTAAACAATGGCCTCCCATGGTGGCCAATGCCATAGCTTCTTCCTCCCACATAACCAATCACAACCAAAATGCCTCACCTAAGAAATGGAAGAAGCCTAAGAAAAAGCTCAACAAAAAAGATGATAAGTAGGAAAATTCAGGGAAGGAAGTGGATTTGTCAAAGCCCGCTCCCATTTCCTCAATGCCCATGACTTCTACAACCCAAGTTACTTCCACAAGCAAACCACGGGAGGATCCTAAGAGCCAAGATAAAAAGAAATATGAAAAGCCACAACAACCTAAGGTTGAAGTTTACATTTTGGGATGCATGGAGGAATTAAAGCATAACTAGAATGATAAGTCCCAAACCAATGAGAAGAACTTCCTCAGTGTGATGAAATAAATTAAGCAGTTCCCCAAGTAGAAGAACAAACCTTTGAGCCTGTATGACCTAATGATGATTTTCGCTACACGTTGTGAGGTGCCAAAGAATATGTTGACTTCCATCTGCTTTAGTGAGAACATCCCTAATAACAAGAAATCCATCCATGCATTGATGGTTCCTTCTTCCCTAAGGGAGAAGAAGTCAACATTGCAAGTGTTTTGTGATAGTGAAATCAAGACTAGTGCTTAAAACAATGAGGTAACTAGGGCTTCTCTTTTCATCATAATTAGGGTAGGGTAGTATAAGATGCATTGGGTGCATGTGTATGATGGGACTACAACAAACATCATCTCATGCACCATAGTTGAACATTTAGGCTTGACTGAGCAAACGTAACATACAACAAATGTATCTCTCAAGTCCTTTAACGGATCAAAGACTGCAATCAAGAAGTCTATCTTCTTAGATTTTGTGGCAAGGGAGAAATTCCCCACAATTGTTATTTTATTAGTGGTGGAGACACCATGGCTTAACCTTATCCTAGGAAGATATTGGTTGGCTCAATTATGAGCTATTTCTTCACCTATCCACCAAGAGATTCACCTTCCTTATGAGGGAGGTGAAATCATCATTCATAGTGATAACACAATTCTCCTAGCTATTAACAATGTGGACATAGAACAGGAGTCTAAAGTGGAGTTTCAAGAAGACACTCCCACCCATGAGGTTCAACAACAAGAGAGAGAGGAGAAAGCCAAGAATGATAATGATGGGCAATGGGATGAACTCCCTTTCAACATCATCAGTGAAGGGGATGGTGAATACAAACTTGTGTAGAATAGACCTTGCACATCCCTTAAACTTTCAAAGATTAGGAAGAATCTACACAAGTCATGTACATCTTGACCCTTTCACCCATGCCCCAATGACTATGTAACCATATGTACTAATAGTCATGTATCCTAAATTTTCTTTATTGATCTATTGTTCCCTTTTGTACACTTTATAGTAATCTTTTATGCATGCAGCCTAAGGTTTTTACTATTTACATTTTTATCTATTAAAGCCTTTTTCTTTCTTTATCTTCCTTTTTAGCATGTTATAAATATCAAAAATCTTATAAAAATTTTTAAATTAGAAAACCCATAAAAACTTTTAAATAGAAAAATGCCAAAATTATTAGTTTTCTTACAACATAGACATACTATGGCCTAAAACTGGCAAAACCCATGGCTTGCTGAGGCCTTAAACTAGCACCATAGTTTACTAAGACTCTAAACTAGAATTTCAATTTGCTAAGAATTTAAACTAGCATTGTGACCTACCATGGCCTTAAACTGATGATAAACATATGGTCCTCCATGACCTAAAACTTGCAAGCAACCCTTATCCTATAGCCATTCATAATCTTGTAGTTTAGAAATTTTCTTCATAACCTATAGACATTTTCAACATAGTTATTTGCAACATTTATAGACTTAAAATCTTAAAATAGTAAATTCATCATTAACATATATAGCCAAAACTAAAATGCAAACTTAAAATTGGAAACATTTTAAAAAATACATAGCCATCGCCACATTGTGCGGCATAAATATCAAAATAATAATCCATAAGTGTCAAACTATCTACAACTCAAACATTAGTCAACATCAATCATATAACATTCAACATGAAAATGAAAATGAAATCAACAAAAAGTGTTATCACATCAAGAATCTAGGGGTGCTAAGGAGGCATTCAAAGGAGGTGGTGGTTGATCATCATCATCGCCATCACTACTGGGATTGTTGATATTGTTTGATGCTTGTGAAAAAACAACATATAATTAATTAGTAACCAATATTTAAAACTATAACTTCAAAAAATTTAAAACATAAAAGCCATCAAACCTATTGTGAATTTGACAACATGAATTCTAGGGGAAGATGTTGAAGGCCTATCTCCAAATGATGGAGAATCTAATCTTTTGTCATGTTGGCCTAGTCAATATCCCCAACATTAATGCCAGTGAGGATGTTTATCCTATTCATGCTCATCTATGATGGTAGATCCCATGATATTATAGCTGTTGAGACCTCATTTGTAGTCATAATGACTTGAGAAGTATGGAATTTAACTACCATGAGAGTGCTTTCAAATAACTTGCAACCACTTAGCTTGAATCCCCTAAATGAATAGCTCCATCTTGTGTCATTTAGTCATTTCCTTCTTTAGCCACTTTAGATATGCCTCCCAATCAATGTTATATTTCCTCTTATGATCTTTTTTTGCCAAACCCTACTCTAGGACCCAAGCACTAGAATATTTCTAGTCTTGGGCTTTTTAAGAAATCAAGTCCATCTACATTTGTTGCTTAACCAGCTCCCTAGCAAGATTAACCTTGTCATGGATGGTATGCTAGTAGCTGGCCCACATGATCTCTTTGGTCCATAATTTCTTTGAGTTATCTACTTGGGCTTCCACATAGACCTTACAGTCCTCAAAATCCCTAACCCTCTAAGCTTGCCTTCTATTTTCCTCCCTCATGGCCATAACTTACTCCCATAGGGATTTGTTGGTCCTCTAAAACTCCCATGAAGCTTTTGTGCATGAAACTTCAAGGTTAGATGTAGTTTCATAGAACTTCAAGGGGACATTTGGGATGTTAGGAGGAAGCTTAGGTAAGGAGTTAAACTCCATGTCTTTGTTTGGGTCTTACACAAGTGATGGTACTAAAAACAAAAAAAAATATAACCATAAACAAAATATACAAATTAAGATAGCTATAACCTAAAACATAACTTATAGAAAATTGATTAAGGCATAATAAAACTTAGTTAGTAATTTTGGATGCAACCTATTACAGCTGGTTGATGATGTCCTTTACCATGTGCATGAATTCTATCTTTTCATAGACCTCTACCCATGGGTTCACATGAAATGTGAATGTAGAGACCTCTATTGATGGCTCAGGAGCTACAACAAGCATTATCAAATGGCTAGAACAAAAATTGAGCATAAGACCATAGGCCACAATGAATAATACTATGGCACAAGCATACCTAGATCCTCATCATCATCAAGGATGATGACTTGGAGCTCCCCAAGTAGTGGGTCACTAAACAAGACATCTAGATCATCCATGTCAACATTATCTAGCCCTTCAACCTCATGTTTTTGTAAGAGTGCCTCCTCTGCATACCTTTGTTCTTATGCTACTATGATGGCCACACACCTTTGCTCCTCGATAATGCATCTATGCTCCTCCTCTGCACATCTTTTCTCTTCTTTTGTAGTAATAGCTGGAGCTACCATCTCTTGTCATTGATCTGTAGCCATAACCTATTAGATAAGTTAGCATACAGAGTCATAAGATGTAGATCACAACATAGCTAAAGATATTAAAACATAGTTAAATGCACCTACAACTTTCTGATGTAACTAAGGAATCTTAAAGATGATCTTCTACTTGGTGGATGGCTCTGATGCTTGTAGTGCTTTCTCTACAAGCCATTTCAACTTTTCCTTGGCTACCCTATTAGCCTTAGCATGCAACCATTTGGACATTCACTAGAATGGTCAAAGGCTCCTCCCCCATGCTATTAGGGGATTCACACCACCTACCACCAAATCCTTTGGTGGTAATAGACAATGGCTTCCCATTATTCTTTAGTGGATTATGGACCTACATAGTTGAATAAATATGCTTTATCCAAGGCTTGGTTTGGTTCCTAGTTCATCCATCATCCATTTCTACTAATAGCCAAGTACTGTGCAAACCTTTTCAAAAAACTTGCAAAAAATTCATAATGCATGTGGATTATCATAGAGGTGTCCTCATGGAGTTGAGGATTTTCTCCTTGAGGCCTATAGCCAAGGAAGTAGCCTAGTTGAAATGAGTACCCTCCATCAAGACCTTCTTGAAGGTCCACCCCTATGCTAAACCAATTACCTTATTTTGCAATAATAGTTTAGGAAAGGTGTGGGATCAAAAAAAGGGTAAGATTCCTTTGCTTTAGAATTTGTGAAGCCATCTAAGAAAAGTCTGGAGTGGCCCTTACTAGCACTAGACCATTCCTTAACTTCCTCATGATGGTTAGCCTCCTTCACTGGTTTGGTAGCAACTATCATCCTATTAGCAGGAACACCAAACAAGTCATGGAAGTTTGTCTCATTGATGGTAATGATGATTGGTATGCCTTGTACTATGGTGTAGAACACATTGGATCCTACATTAAAGGAGTCAATGACATTCAACATCTCAACTGAAGAAATGGAAGGGCTAGGCACCATGAAGACATCAAGAAAACTTGCAACCATGATGTTTTTTTGGATGTCCTTAGATGCCTACTCCCTCGACCACTCCTATGCTAGCCCCAAATCATCAAACTTCAAGATGAGAGTATGTGCAGAGTATTTGGAAAGGGATACAGTAACTTCAAAAGGAGTGGAAGGTCTTGTAAGCCAATGATAAATGCCTAGCATTAGTATAGGTACATTTAAGCCATAGATTAAGACCATAGGACACTTAAGATCCTAATAGCTATAATCCTTATGTATAACATAGAAAATCATTCTTATTTTCATCTTTCTTCTTCATACTTATCAAATCTCATGTGGGGGTTAAGTGGCAATGCCTTTATCTCTAATGCTCTTGGGGGCCATCCACCATCTATGTGTTGTCTTGGAAGCTACAAAATTCTTGTAAATAGGGTTGAATGTGGTGGTGTATTCATCAAAGTCCCCCTCTTAACTATTCATATACAACAATTCTAATCTTGGGATCCTTGGTAAACTTATTTAACTCAATTTTGGTCACTAGAAAAACTTGATCATTCTTAATCAAGCCTTAATCATTAACCTTGTACTTGCAAGATGCATGCAAAACTAACAAGTTAGGAGGAGTGACCAAACTAATAAGACCATGCTTATCCTTATAAGAGATACACATTTCCTGGAGGATTCTAGAACAAGGTGTGGACTCTATGTGCCACCATTAGAGTATTATTAGCATTGTATTCAGAATACTCTAGCATTCTCTAAATGTTTGAAAGGTAATGTGTACTAATAGTGTCCTTAGTTTTCACTAGCTCTTCTATTGCCCAAGTTTCTAGATCATCAGTAATGAACATGATGATAAACCTCATAGACCTAGGCAACAAGGTATGCACTATAACCTTGGCCACATCTACAGATAAGTGTGACCACAATATCACCTTAAAATTCTGTAGGATGTAGGCAAGGAATTCCGTTATCCTTGGTCAAAACCATAGTGACCTTTTCTCAAGGATCATGTTAGGTAAGTGGTTATTTGCCTTGGATTGGCTAATGCAACATAAGATACCAACCAGCCCAACCACTATGAGTATGGGTTTCAACATTTCCCTACATGAGGAACAAGAATACCATTAGGACCATATCACAACACTTATAATTTCTTGATAAGTTTACCAAACATCATAGTTAAGGGTGAAATTAGCCCTTATAAAAACCTCTAGGATGTTTATTCAAATTTTTTTAAGAACTTGACAATGGAATCATTACAAACCCCATAGCCAAAAATATGCCTTAGTTCAAACCATAAAAAAATCTCAAAACCTAGAAAATGACCATAGGAAAAATCTTACTAAAGATAGTAAAAATTTTTATTTCTCATGAAACCAACTTTAGAGCATAGTTTCCATCTTTAGGAATCCTTGAGAGCATGGGATATTAACAAGAAAGATTTCTAAGCATGTCAATGCTACCCATCTCCAAGGGGTAAATTGCTACAACCCAAATTAAGCTTAATTTACATAGCCATAGTTAAAAATTCATCAAAACTTCATCCTAGCTCTCATTTTAGTGATTCCACCACTAAAGGAATCCTAAAATCACAAAATTTTTAGCAATAGATAGTATAACCAAAAATTTACACCCAATATTACATGAGACATAACAAAAAGAGCACAAACATAGTCATTACCATAAACTCAATTTCACACAAGGTGGAAAACAATTCACTAAAACTTGTTTAGGATTCAAACAGAGTAATTTAACCAGTATTTGAAAGATTAAATAAATTCCTACACATCCATAGTAATAGAAAATTCAAAACCCTTGTCAAGTTTTTTAAAATAATTCATGAATATCTTAAAAATAGCATAAACCCTAACTACAAAACCTAACTAAAGCAACAATAAGTTCCTTATTATAACTCCAAATTCAGCAAGATCACAATCAATGTAAACCATAAATGTAGTGCCAAAAAAAAAACCTTAGATTACAAAAATATTTAGTCATTTCCATAACAAAAAACTCATAACTTTGCTTGCTTTTTTCACCTAAAAGCATTAAAAAAAATAAAATTTACAAAACCTATTTTAATTTAGTCATGAATCAAAGCCATAACAGAAAAACAACCTTTAACCCATGTAAGAACCATCTAAATAGGTGGTGGAATTTTGTCAAAATTAAATTTTGACAAATATTATAGCCTATATCTGACAAAATTGGCTCCACCCCCCAAATTGATGAAAAAAGCCCATGAAACAACAAATCCATTTTTGAAACTGAATTAAGTAAATCTAGAATGATTAAATAATCATATATCTACATCAAAAATATAGAATATGAGGTAGGATTTCATTAGAATTTCATTATACCCACTTCCTTATCATAGATCTGACAAAAATGGCCCCTATCCTAGTTAGGAAAGCATAAAAATGGCTAGGAAATTGAAAAAAATGGCTAGGAATGGCCAACCTTGGAGTGATAGAGGAGGAATCTTGGATCGAGATAGGCCTAGACAATAGGGATATGCCCTTTGTAGCCTCATATACCTCTTGGATCCTTGGATTTCTACTACTGCCTCCACGTTTCTTCTCCATTGCTCCACCAACATTGAAGAAACTAGGAAATCTATAAGGTTAAAGCCTCTACGCTGACTAGGAGGAAGATTTGGTGTCACAACATTGAAAATGGATGGTTTTTGTAGTAAAAAACTCTACTAGAGCTCTTCTCCAATGTGTTGGATGCTAGAATGAGAGTTTTGGTCAATGTTTGAAACAAATTGATCATAAAAACCAAACCTAGACCTAAACACCCACTCATTTATCCCTATTGGCAATTTTGTGCATTAGACCTCAAAGTGCATTGAAGTGCAAAGGGGATAAAGTATTGTCTATGCTAAGAATGGTGGGAAACAAAACTTATGTTCAAAATTTTAAATTTTGGGTAGTAGGCCCCACCATATGCCCTCATGCATGGTGTTCCAAGCTAGGAAACTGCATCAATGCTAGGGTTTTGACCATGTGGAACACCTAAAACCATATCACAACCTTATTTCCCCCTATATATACACTAAGTAGCATGGATTTAGGATAAATACTAGCCTCCCTAACCTTACAACACTTCCACACTAATCCCCTTTCCATTTTTGGTAGCTTGAAACTATCCCACCAATCCACAAACTCTGGAAATGGGTTAGATCTTGACATACCTTGCCATTTTGCGCTTCCAAACTAGGTTAACATTGCCTATTGTAGAGACTAGAATAGAGCCAAGGGTAATAGCCATACTTACTTCTTAGTACTCATCAAGTTTAAATTTGACCTTCAAAGTGGGCCCACATGACATAAAACCCCTCCAGTCATCCCCAATAGCCCCAAAACCTCACCAAATCCAATTGAAAGTGCTTAAAAATTTTGGATTTTGTGAATCCACAATAAGGGAAGCTTCCTCTATACTACCTAATGTGGAGCCAGTGTGGATGGATAGGGGTGACCTCAAATGGCCAAAATCAACCACCTAGTTATGATATTTCAACTTCCAAACCTTTGATAGCCTTTGGTATCCTAATTTTTCCTTAAAAAAAGTTAATTTTACACATACACCCAATCTCCACACTAGCAAACCTCTTTCCATGCTATCTAGTTTGGAGCTAATGCGAAGGCTCATGGGGTATGATATAAAACCCTTTGCCAAGCCTTGAATGACCATAGATTTTACCACAACAACTCTAGTGCCCCTCCATGACCTTTGATACTTGATAATTACTAGAAATTGAGTTGATTTTTATCCTTGAAGCCTTCTCCATGCTTGTGATCCCCCTTAATGCTACCTAGCATGGAGCTAGTATGAATGCCTTAGGATATGCATTAAAACCTAGTTCATAGCAAAAAATAGTTTAATAACCAACCCTAGTGACCTCTAAACCCTACCAAACCATGATAGAGCCTTCACATGCTACAAAACTAATCAAAATTAGGACAAAGTAATAACTTCCCATCCTATACATGTTGGGGTCGCCTTACCTAGCTTGGATGAAAGTGGGGATGATTGCATAAACATCTAAAAGCCCTCAAAATGATGAATTTAGATGTTAAATCATGACCCTCAATCCCCTACAGCTTTGGAAACCTCAAAACCTTGTCAAATAATGTCAAAAGTGGTTCAAAACATGAACCAAAGTTGATCCACACTAGTGGGGAACCTTATCCATGCTAGCCACAATAGAGCCAACATGAATGAAGGGGGGGGGGGGGGGGGGGGGGGAG
>MNCI01026259.1:422136-467841 GCA_015680685.1 Gnetum montanum | reverse complement strand
AAGATAAGCCAAAAATACCAAAAAAATCACATACCTCAGACTTGCTTAACCATACACCGTGACACTTACAAGCAAGCCTGGGAAGACAACGAACGATTAACCCCAAGTGTTTCTTGTGGCATTAAGGCATTTAGTCTGCGGAGTTCGACCAGATCGCGCGTGTACGCTCGTTTCGTATGGTGGAGTGTAGGGGTACCTCGCCACTCATCAGTTGCAATTGCATTAGATATGGAATTTTCATTTTTAGGGATTTTTTGGACATCAACATCTATGAATTATTGTAATAACTATTTCCCCATGTCATAGTAAGGCCATAAGTGATTAGCTTTGCATGCATAGACTTTGGTTACTTGGTTAACCATGAGTTGTGAATCTCCTTTGACGGCATGGAATCTAATTTTTAGGTCACAAGCTACCATTATTCCTCTAATCAAACCCTCATATTCCACTATGTTGTTGATACATGGGAATCCAAAAAAAATAGGCAAAGGATTGAATCTCAACAAATGGGAATGTTACGATGGAATTAGCATTAGTCCCATGGGTAATTGAAGCTTTTTCAAAGTTCATGACTTCCTCATAACCCTTAAGCACTTGGCTAACTGCATTAATGTGTTCATCAGGGAACTCAAGGTCTATGGATTCTTCGTCATTAATAGGTGAAACCATAAGTTGTATGACTATAGATTGACCTTTTGTTGAGGATTGAGAGACATAATGGGGCCAAATATAGATTACATAGAATGGGTATCCAACAAAGATAATATAAATGTCAAACAAGGGTAAGTATAAGGGTACAAATGATCAATAAAGGCCAAAATTTTTCTAGTTTTAGGCCTTAGTGAACCATGATGCCAGTTTAGAGTCTTGATGGACTATGATGCCAGTTTAAGGCCTTAGCATGCCATGGTCATATGGTGTTAAATAGTGGTTAGGGAAGGTCAAACCCCACTATTTGATACCATTTAAAGGCCAAAAAAAGGAAAATAGAACTAAAATAAGATAAACAATGAAAATATAAGGTTGTATAAAGGCCATAGAAGCTTAATAAGATCAACAAGGAAACATAAGTCCAAAAACAAGGCCAAACATTACATAATAAGCCAAAAATCAAGCAAAAAAGGTTATATATGATAAAATTTGATTAATATAGGCAAAAAATTGTTACATTTTTGCTAGGTTTAGGCCTTAGTGGGCCACGTTTTGAGGCTATAGGGCTATTAGGTGAGTTTAGGCAACAATTAGGGCTATTTCTGGGCTGTTTGGACCCAAAAATCAAGTGTTTTGAGGTTTTCACTCTAGGATTAGCATGGAAATAGGGAACCTTAGTGTAGAAACTATGGAAAATAGGTTTTTAGATGCTTAGAGGTCCAAAATTAAGGTTCCAAGACCTTCCCAAGGTAGTGCAAAATCATATCCAACAAAATTGAGCACTCCGGAGATTTGTAAACATAAAAAAAGCAAGTTATGAAACCTTCCCCACCTTGTTTCCATGCTAGCCAACATGGAAAATAAGGGGTTTATCATGGAGGACCAAAATCAAAGCAAAAATAAAGTCAAATATGATCAAACAGGTAGCTAGAGTTTAGATCTAGTACTTATGCATCTCTCGGCTTCATTTTGAGGTAATTTGAGGCCATTTTGAGTGTCAATAGGTGTCAAAATTGCTTCCCCCTTTTTTCCAAGCTAGGTACAATATCCTCAGCATGGAAAAATATGTGGACACTTATTTTATGAATTTATAGTGATTTGGGCACACATTTGCTAGGCTTCTAGGCCCTTAGAATTGTAGACTTCAATTCTGCAAGTTTCTGATTGATTTGATAAACATTTGAAGGCTATTTAAGGGTACTTAAGGTCTTCCTTCTCTATTTCCATGCTAGGGGAGTTACTCCAACATGGAAAAATGGGGGGAATGGGTTTTGGAGATTAGAATGGGGTCAAACAAGAAAAATCTTAAGGCTATGAGGTCTCGAGATTCTCCAGTGTAGATCTTTGGCTTCTAGGAGTGCAATATTACCTCAGAAAGTGAAAAAGTAGCTTTTTCCCCTTGTTTCTATGCTAGGGAAGTTAATCTAACATGGACGAATCAATAATCCTAGATCTAGGCCAATTCAAATCATAATCAACCATGCATGTTACCTCCAAGAGTTACTAGGGTCAAGGGCTATGGCTCCATGTCAAATTTTAGCTATTTTGGATATTCCTAAGTGGTTTTTTTGGATTCCTCATCTTTTTCCATGCTGGGAATGGAGAAATAATCATGGAAAACTAGGGGGAACCTCTTTTTGACCATTTGGGATCAATCTAGTAAATGTTAAGGGCTCTAATAGCTACTACTAGGGTTCTAGGGTGCATGAAAGGTCATTTAATGTCATTCTAAGGTGTTTTGAAGCTTCAAACAAGTTCCCCCTTGATTTTTCATGTTGGGATACTATCATTAGCATGGAAAAAGAAGTTCCTAGTGTGGAAGAACCATGCAACTTAGATCTAGGCCAATTTTGACCTCAATCGTCTATGCATGCTAGCCTTCGGGGCTACTAGTGTTGAGGACTAGGGTTTTGTATTAAATTTCATTATTTTGGATACTTCTAAGTATTTTTTCAGCTTCCCCCTTTTTCTCCATGTTGGGGCTAGGTTTCTTAGTGTGGAAAACTAGGGGGAATCAATTTTTTCCTTTCTAACATTAGTTTCTTAATGTGTGAAAGCTTCAAACGATGTTAATACAGTCCTAGAGTGCATGCAAGTTTAGTTAATGTTTTTCTATGGTAGCTATGGATCTCAAATGGGTCTCCCTCTTAATTTCCATACTAAGCAGCATGGAGGGTGATATTCTCAATGTGGAGACATCATAAAACTTAGATCTAGCCTAGTTTTAACTTCAATTGACCATGCATGCTAGCCTTGGGGACTACTAGGGTTGAAGATAAGGGTTTGGAGTTAAAACTAGTTAGTTTATAGGTTTTCCAAGTGGTTGTTGAGCTTCCCCATCTTTCTCCACGTTGGGAATAGTATGCTTAGTGTGGAAAACTAGGGGGAAATAGATTTTTACCTTTTTGCCTCATTTTTGTTCATGCATGCATGTCCCTAAGGTTCCTAGTGATGATGGTAAATGCCCGGTGTTAAAATTTTGCTATTTTGAAGCCAATGAGTGGTTTCTTGGCTTTCCCAAATTTTTTCACATTGAGGCTTTCATGATTAGTGTGGACAATTAGGGGGAAAGCTTTTTAGCCTTTTGTGATCTCTTTTGGTTATGCATGTAGGCTTCTAAGGTTGTTAGTGTCAATTACTAATACTTGATATTAAAATTTGGCTATTTCAAGGGTCATTAGGAAAATTTTTGGCTTCCCCCTCTTTTTCCATGCTAGGACTTCCATGCTTATTGTGGAAAATTTTGGAAAATGCATTTTGCCACTTTGTGATCACTATCGGTTATGGATGTAGGCTTCTAAGATTACTAGCATTGAATACTAATACTTGATAAATTTTGGTTATTTCAAGGGTAATTAGGTAATTTTTTGGCTTTTCCAATTTTTCCACATTAAGGCTTCCATAGTCAACATGGAAAATTTTGGAAAAATCTTTTAAACCATTTTATGATCAATCTGGCTAAGCATGAGTGTTTGTAGGGTTGTTAGTGCTGGCCATCAGTGTCTAAGGTCAAGATCTTGTCATTTTTGATGTTGTGAGCGGGATTTCAAGCATC
The DNA here is from genome assembly GCA_015680685.1 of Gnetum montanum. Classification (NCBI taxonomy): domain Eukaryota; kingdom Viridiplantae; phylum Streptophyta; class Gnetopsida; order Gnetales; family Gnetaceae; genus Gnetum; species Gnetum montanum. The sequence continues at coordinate 464,135 of MNCI01026259.1, read as the reverse complement.
CATCCTTTCTTCCATGATAAGGGTGGAAGGCTCAACATGGAAGAGGTCTCCCGCAATCAAGAAAGTGAGATCTATGCTAAATCGATAGCTGATCACCCATGCATGTCAACCTCTGGGGTTGCCGTTGTCAACGATCAATGTTAGATGTTAAGATTTGATAATTTGGAGGCTTATAAGTGTCTCATTCAATCTTCTCCCCTCTTTTCCATGTTTTTCATGGTGTCCCTAGTTTGAATGAGAGGGGGATATTATTTTTGTGCCATATTTGACCAATTTTGAGGCTTTTGGAAGCTCTAGAGGGTTTTGACAAGGTCTAGGGGTTACTAGGCATCAAGAAATGGTCATTAGGTCATTTTTTTCTTCCCCTTATCTATAAATGCTAAGGGTGAGAGTCTAAGTATGGAAGAAGCCTCCCTCATCATGGAAAACATCAAATCCTAGATTTCAACTAGTTTTGATGGGATTCTAAGGTTGCTAGAGATGCTCGAAGGGGTTCTAGGTCAGGTGGGGTCCACTTTGGGCTCAAACTTGCACTAGATGGGTTTTGGGAAGTAAGAGTGAATGTTAGCCCCCTTCTTCCATTTTGGGCACTATTGGCTCAATGTGGAAATCCATGGTTCTTAGCCTTGCTCATGTCTTACACACTTTTGGAAATTTGGGGTTGACAAAGATAGGTTTGGATTACCAAAAATAGAAAACTATTTATAATTCTAATGAATTTGTAAAATAATAGGTAGGTTTCCATGTTAGGAATGTTATTCCTAGTGTGGATGCATGGGGTTAAGGTTGCCATAATGTTTTAAGAGTCAAAATGAGAAAAAATCTCAATGTTAATGTAAGTTTTGGTTAAGAATCAAGGCATAAGATGGGGCCCATAATTCAAAAATTTAAAATTTTGAAAAATAAAGTTGTTTCCCATCCAAAACCAAAGTGAACTAAACTTTCCCACCCTTTACTTTAGGGCACTCTCAATTATGGTGCACTGAATTGGCAGCTAGGGTTCCAAGGTGTGCGTTTAGGTTTTAGATGAGTTTTATATATCAACTTTTGCAAGTTTTGATAACAATTGTTATTCTATAGCAACAACACATTGGAGGAGAGCTCTCTATTAGAGGTTCTCATGGTAGCAACAAACAATTCTTAGCATGGAAGCCTTCCACCTTCCTCATTGCTAGCATTGATCTCTCATCCTCTTTAGTTTCCAGCCATTCATAGCATTGAGCCTACCATGGCATCAAAGTAATGTGGATTAAAGAGCCAAAACCTAGTGATTCAAAAGGGGGATGAACATGCTTGAGATCTAGAAGATGTACATAGGTCCATCTTCATCCAAGATTCTTTTGTTGCTACACCAAGGTAGGTATTTCTACCTATTTTTGCCTTTGTTTCTTGTGGTTTTTTCTAGTTTTTTTATTCTTATGTGTTAAGGTTATTTTTCTCAGATCTATTTTTTTGGAGGGATTAAAATGGAATTTTGATGAAATCCCATCTATTTTTGCTACTTCCATGTAGATCTATAGTTGTTTCATTGCTTTAGCTTTCATAGATTTGATTTTGAAAATAGCCTTGCTGTTTCATGCTTTTTTCTCAAAATTTTGCGATGCAGCCACTTTTTTTAGATCTAGGCTTTAGGATTCATCAAAATTAAATTTTAACAAAATCCTACCCTATTATTTTGATGTGAATTTTAATGGGTTTCAATGTTTTTGGCTATTTCAATTATTTCTATGGCTATATGAAATCTAGATTTTGAGGTTTTTGAAGTTTTAGTACAAAAAAGCAACAAATGTTGTGTATTTTTCCTTATCATAATAGTAAAATTTTTTAAAATTTCATGTTATTGGTTTTTAGCCCTTCATTTAATATTTTTGATGGTTATTATCTTATTTAATTTAACCTTGAAATGAAGAAGTTATGATTTTTTTCCTAATGTTGCGTAGTTAGGTTATTTTTGCTGCTTTTGTAATTTTATGTAATTTTGCAAATTTTTTCTATGGAAATGGCAATGGTTTTGGCTATTTTCTAGTCATGACTAGATAGGCATTGGCATCAGCTCTGTAATAAATGTGGAATCACTTCAATCAGATTTAAAAATTTTTTTTTATGAATTCTTTATTAAGCATGTGTAATAAGGATGTTTGTGCCATTTTTGGATTATTGTCCAAATTGACAAATTTTTTCTCCATAAATGGAAAATGTTTTGAATTTTTTCTAGGCATGGTTGCATAGTGCTCAATTTTATCTTTCAAATAGTGGAAGAATCACTTTGTTTGAAGCTCAAAAAAACTTTTTTATGAATTGTTTGGTTATGGCTATGTGAACACAACAAAAAATCATGGTTGTAGTACATTACCCATTTGGAAATAGAAGTGGTTGATATATGTAACTTATGTTTTTAATATGTATAACTCATGTTTTTCTTTTATGAACATGTAAAATTAATGCTTAATTTTTCTTTTTCAAGAAGAGTAAAAGCTTTTTATATTTTAAATAAGCTTTTACTATGGCTACATGGATTTTTCTAAATTTCTACATAGTTTAGATGCTTTCTCCAAATTTATGTGTGCTTTACATAATTTAGATTTTTTTCTAAACTTATGCCTACTTTTTTCAAATTTATGCATAATTTAGACTAAGACATAGTTTTAGGCTATGAAATTTTAGCTACAAAGACTATAAAATATGGTTATAATGCTTTTATGGAATTTATTAAGCTAATTAAGATAAACATATAAGAGCTTTTTACAAAGGCTAATTTCACTTCTAACTTAGAAAATTTTTTCTAAATTTTCTAAGAAATTCCAATTGGTCATGATGTAAGGTTATGCAAGGTTGTAATAATGTTTTCTTATGGAATTACTTAGGCTAATTTAGATAAACACCTTAGAACTTTTTATAGTGGCTAATTTCACTTTTGATTAGGATGTTTTATCTAAGTTTGATAAGTAATTTTAATCGATCATAACATTTTTATGCTTTGCTTCATGCAAGGTCTTTTTGAGGCCTATCCTCATCATAGTGGAGCTAGTTGGTATCTTGTGCTACATTGGTCATCCTAAGACCAACACCCCATCACATGACATGCCTTTCAGGAAGCTCTTGTTGTGGTTCTAGCTTGGGGAAAGAGAATTCCTTGCCTATCTTCTTAGGAACTTCAGTATGATGCTGTGGTCACACTTGTCCATAGATGTAGCTAGGGTTGTTATGGAGACCCTGTTGCCTTGAGCATCCAGCCTGATTGCTAGATACATTACTAATAGGTCACTTCCTAATAGTACAAGGGAACTAGAAAATGTCATAAGTCCATGTTACATTTTAGAGATCTGGATGATGCCAAAGTATAGTCTGTATAACATTGATAATAATCTAGTTGTGGCACATAGTGCCCACACATTATTCCAAATCTTGCTCAGCACTATGTACCATCTACAATTGGTAAACATGGTTATTGTAATGCTTTTATGCTTTTGGCTTGATTACCTTCCCTAACTTCATTGATTTTACAAATTCTTGTAGGTACAAGGTCAATGATTAGGGCTTGATCATCAATAATCAAATCTTGGTAGTGGCTCAAATTACTTTGGACAAATTCACCAAGAGTCCTCAAATCAGAACTGTTGTGTATCAATAGTTAAGAGGGGACTTTGATGAAAACACCATCACGTTCAACCATGTATAGAAAAAGTGTAAGAATGATAGGATAATGTACAACTGGTGGGTAGATGCCAATAGCACAGATTAAACCTGTTGGCGACTGTTTAGGACACGACCGCCAACGAGTGTCTTCGAACAGGATTTAGGTGCATGCTAGTCTCTAGCAACACCAAGGCCTAGATACCTCCAAATAAACTCAGTAGTTAATGTGAGTATGTGTGTGTGCTATTGCGGTGTGTGGTTGTGAAATATGAAACAATTGTGTTGTCTGTAAACTACAAATGACTTACTTTAAAGAGATTTAGCCAACTTTGCCAAGTACTGTGAGTTTTTTAGAGTTCCTATTTTGTTCAATTGCCTAGTCTACGTGGTTCTTATAATACCTACTTGTAACAAATAAAATTTTGCAAAAACATTTGAGTACAACTCCGCAAATCTACTCCTAATTTTCCCTAAAGAAAGAGATAGTTCCACAAGAAAACTAGAAATAGAGCAAGATTCGATGGAAATAGACAGAAAAGAAAGCAGATTTGTGTGGACCTCAAATATTTGAACAAGGTAAAATGACATGAGTAAACACTTCACAATAAAGCTATTCCAAATTCAATATATATGAATTGTTCAAACTTCCAAGGCTCAAACAAGCAATTTCTTCAAGATGATCCTACTATGCTACCAAAAAATGTTGCATAAACTACCACGTACGAGACTCTATTTTGGCTAGATAATAGATGTCAACGATTGCATTCAACAGAACCTTTGAAAGAATTGACAATTTTTTATTGAAATACCATGGAAATTCACTTTAAAGATAAAAAGAAGCTATTCTGGTCCCATCAAAATACCAAAGATTTTCTGAACCCTCTTGACTATTGAATTGTTCAACGGCATGACTACAAGTAGAGGCTCTTCTACAACAATCCCAATAGCGGTTCTTATACGTTGCACAATAACTAAATTTACTACTAAAATGCTCTTAAGGCTTTCAAACACAAGCGCTTCTATGGAAAAATTTTAATAGAAATTTTCAATCATAGAACAAAAACAATAAGAGCAATCTAAAAATCCCAAAATTATTTGCCAAGGATGATACTATCTAAACCACTAGCTAAACAATTTAAACAAAATAAAAAATGAAAAACATAACTCACAGAACTATGACAAAGAGGCTGAAATCTTTCCTTTAGCAAGCCATCTTACAAGCAATCTTCTTTACAAATCTTCCAAGATCCCAAGTGTGATGTGTGAGACCTCCCTCTATCCTCCTTGACCCCTGAAGCCTTTTTATAGGGTTCAAAGGTAGTTAGGTAAGCTACATATTCAAAAATATCTTACCTAACTTCTCTTCCAAGTAACTTGTCCAACCAATTAGGAGATTACTTGCCCAACAAGTTAGGAGGTTACTTGCCCAACAAGTTAGGTAAGTTACAAAAAATCTTGGATGGTTGTAACCACCATAGAGATCAAAAAAGGCTACAGTTGACAAGTGTCTTCATGATAATCCAAATGAAAATTAATTATAAATATTATAGTTGTAATTATCATAGGAAGTTACAACTTCCATAGGAATAATAGCCAAATGTCTCCTTTTATAGGATGTTACAAAAATATTTCATAACTATCTTTTCCTTTTTAAATCATAAAATATTTTATTTGAATCATAGGAATAAAGATAGTAATCATAGGAGTGTGTAATATTTATGCATCTTGCATTGAGCGTAGCAGCGAATGCCCTCCTTTCTGGTACTTAGTAGTAAGACCAAAAAGTTGCACTTCACCACTTGTAACTCTCCACCATTTGTCGTCACATTTTCAAAACCCTCCACCATTGCTTGGCCTCCATTTCACTGCCACTACTCTGCCTTGGACTAGTAGGCAAAAATCTTTGCCATGCTGTCATAGTTTCTATTTTGATTTTTACTGTGCAAATAAGAGCATGTTGCTTGTACTCCCATCCTTTAGACCTCCATCTGCACCAACATTATTAACGCTACTCTTCTGACATTTTTCAATCACTGATTTTCCATTGAATCTTCCATAACATTGAGTAGGCATCACAAACATGGCCCATCGCTCGCAGAAAGCACGGTACTTCGAAGAGTCGAAGACATGTTTGATAATTTTCTGGCCATGAATAGAAGAAGAATAATAAGCACATGATGATGACCTTAGAAGTGTTCTGTTGCTAAATTTCCTCGACGACGAGGAAGAAGAAGAACCAATAACAACACGCGCCGATTTGTCTGTGTTTTTCTACGGAGAAAAGCACGGTGGAGCCGTTGTTGCTGATTGAGGAATGTAGATAGGCTACTATAGTAGATTCCCAAAGAAAGTTTTTGCAGGGAAGTTATTTTCACATTCCCAGTAGAAGAAGATTGATGATTGTTGAAATCCTGGATGTCCAACCCCAAAAACTGAAATTTCCATGTATTACACAGAGCAGTCCTTTGTCCTGTGTGAATGCCATCATGGATGGTGTCTTAGCGTCGCCCTGTTCACTGAAAATGATGTTAGTGGTGGTGCCATTGCATACGAAGACTTTGTTGTACCCAAATCGATACCGATGGCCACCATGGCTGATCACTGTGCCGAACGAATTTGTAGTGTTTTATTTAAGGCATCGGAGGATAGTGTGCTGGTCTTCCTTGGACTACCTTGTAAATTTGATAAAACACAAATTTCAACCTTGAGACATCATGAACCCATTTTTACTATGGAGCTACACTGGGGCCACACTAGCTTACATAGTCCCAACATAGTTGGTAGTTCTTGCTAGCATTTTTTTCTTCTAGAGGATCAAATTAATACTAAAGTTGGTTAATCTTCATACCTAATCCATTGCATTGTCAATTTGGATCATCAAAATCCAAAAATTTATCATAACAGATGTAGGAATCTATATTTTGGTAGGAATCACACTAGGACATGTTAGAGCCATGTTAGCCAACGTAGTCCCAATGTGGGTCTAGCATAGTTATCAAAAGAGGCCTAATTTCTACCTTCAAACAACCTTAGAATGACCTTTCCAAATGTCAAAACTTTCCAATCAATCTTGTAGCCTCCCACCATGGCCCACTAAGCCTAAAACTAGCAAAATGCAACCCTAATTAACCCATATTGATCATGTTTTATCCCATGTTTTCCATCTTAACTAGTTTAGCCTTACTCCATTGTGTTTTGACTTGATTTTTACCTTGCTATCATTAATGATCTTCATTGTCCTGTTGTTGCACCTAAAAAATTTGATCACTAGAAAACTAAAAATTGTAAGCATGGAATTATTTTTAACCTTGGATCATAAGGGATTTTGACAAAGAGGATCAAAGATGCCCTAAATGGTCTTGTTAATCACCCAAGGACATGAAGAGTATAAATGGATGTAAAAAATGATAAAAATATTGTACATCTGGTGTAAAAATAAATGTAAAAATGAAACTCTAATGACTTGCATAACAAATGAATTCCAAACTTTTTTATAATAAAAATATTGAAAATGAAAAGTTTAGAGATGTGTACAAGTGGCACTTGAGTGCACAAGAGGAATTTTCTTTGATGAAGTTCTAAGCTTACTAAAGTCAGTAATTTACATGCTATGGTTAGCTTTACAATTCAAGTACTCTCTAACTGCCAAAGCTAAAAATCCTTGATTTTTTTCTACCAAAATCTATAGTGTTGGTAATAGAGACCAGGGAGGGGAGGGGATGGTGTGGGGGGTGGGGGCAGTAGGATGTGTGAGTGGATTTTTTTGAATAATGGGTACCATGCTAAGAGTATTTTTTCTCAAGTAGTTAGGTGTTGTGCCAAAATCTTCACATAATCCTCAATGATAATGAGTGTTTGAAATGGCCAATGGTTCTAGCTCTTAAGAATTGCCAAAATCTCCAAGAAATGCTAGAATTCAAAAGAGAAAGACCTAAAGAACCTCTTCTAGGTGTTTGAAATTGGCTTTTATAGGTTACATGGTTACTAATTTTTGGCTACAAACTTCTACCATTATTACTAATAGATTGGAATCATGTGTAGGTGTAGCGGATCTTCATCTCCAACGTAGTTTCCATTTATGGTAAATTTTCATACTCACAAGGTACCAAAACCATGATGGTTACCATAAATAGTAAATAGACTTTTGTATCTATGCTTGCCTTCACCCATCAATGTTGGCCTTGTTGTAACAATGGTCTACAGTGAAATTAGTGATGAAACGCTAAGATTGTTTGAAGAATGAAACCTTCATCCACTTCAATGTTAACTTCATGAAAAGTGGAAACTCTCACAACTATAATTCTAGCCTTGAGACATCCATGCTAGGTTTTGTGGTAACTACATTTATTTTGTTAGAAAAATTAAAATCCAACACCACATGTGCTAGGGGTAGGTGCCTCCATTGTAGTTGAGGATATACGTCCATAAAAACCCATGAAAATGGAAAATTTGATGGTTCCTAAGGCATTTTCAGCCTTTACAAGCCAAAATATAGGCATGAGGTGACTTTTTCCACTTGGTAAGTGAGGCTACAACAACTTATGAGGTATTTTTCAGCCCCAAAAAGCTATGGTATGTGAGATTGCAAATCATGTACTACAAACCTCACATTTTACAATGAAAATTTAGCCTCAAGTGTGGGGTTGAAGGTTACAAGGTTAAAAAGGTAGCAACATGTATTTTATTGGTGGTGTTTCATTGGTTTCTATTTGTTAAGGTTTTGAGGATTAACTCAAGAGACATCTACAAAGAACACAAAACACCACTACAAGTCCATCACCAATGTTTCCTCTCCATGCTTGATTTTGTAGTATTGAACCATGCTAAAGAGTGCTTGTGATGATGATATAAGGTGATGATGACATGATAGAGGTTAAAGGTTATATTTTTTCATGAGGAAATTTTCATAAGAGTAACAATGTGTTTCAAATGTTGACATCATCGCGATGATTATGGAAATGATGTTTTGACTACTTATTGTAGTCTCTATACTTCGTGCTTCAAATTGTTGGTTACTTGATAATGGTTTTGAGGAACCAACATCTCACTCTAAGATTTCGTTAGTTGTTAGACCCATCCCTCTGCATCTTTGATGCCATTAGGTTATCTTTTGATCTTCAGCATCCATTTGGCTTCTTGGAAATTTCCTTTTCCATTTTTTTGTGTTGAAACCTTCATTGGGTTTCATTACCAAGGTAGGGTTTGATTTGGTTTTTCCCATTCAATGAGATGTGTTGCATTCAATGAACTTGATGGTGAATCATAATAAAGAAAACATCTTATGGCCACAGCACATGAGTTTCCAACATAGGTCATCATTATTCTTCAAGGTAAGGATGATCATAATTAGGCTACGGGGTTGGGTATAATCAAGGGTAATAGCTATGATGTGAAACAAGCACTCTTGCCATGGTAGGACTAGCTATCCAAGTCTCACACATCAAGGTCATGTGATAACTCACTATTGCAATGAGTTGTACCTTTGTGACGAATCTCAAGCTTCACCTTACAAGCACAACTCTAAGAGGATAAGAAAACAAGACAAAGAAATCATGTTGTTACATGATAGTGCATAAGGTCACATGAGATAACAACCAAACTAGGCCACATGAGATAACAACCAAACTAGGTTACCATAGCACTATTATTATAAAGCTTTATAGTTCATTTACTAAGCTAAATAGAGAGAGAGATAGAGAAAGGTCATATAGGCTCACTTGTCATTAGTTGTAAGGTTGTTGATGTCAACTTGTTGATTTGTATCTATAAAGAAACTTGATTTAGATGTATTATGGCTTTAGATAGGAATGATTGATTGGATTGGCCAACTTATTCCCATTAATGTTTACTATTCTAAAGGCTCCATTTCCATAGGCCTTTGTAATCAAGAAAGGCCCCTCCTAGTTGGTTGAGAAATTATTCGCGTGCTCAAGAATAGCCTCAACGACCAAGTCTCCCTTCTTTATTTCCCATTTATTCAGTTCATGAAGATGCTATTCTTTCTACATCTCTAGAATCATTTGATATAAGCAAGTGTTTGTATTTGGTTCTCCTCCATTAAATCCAAGTCAATAGTACATAGCTTCTTATTTTGCTCATTATTGATGAAGTTTGATAAGACAACTCTAAGTGACAGAAGCTACAATTCAAGAGGAAAAATAGCTTCAGATCCATAAACTAGGCTATACAAGGTTACACTAGTTGCGATTTGAAAGGTAGTTTGATAGGCCCAAAGCACATGGACAAGCAACTCATGCCACTTGTGTCTACTGTTATTTTGCATATTTTTTAGAAAGTTTATGATTGCCTTGTTGCTAGCTTTAGCTTGTCCATTGGCTTAAGGGTAGTACAGTGATGAAAAGGAATGCTTGATGCCCAAGTATTGAAAAAAGGTTTACGTTTCTTGGCCACTAAATTGTGGTCCATTATCTATGAATATGGTCATAGGTATGCCAAAAATAGCTACCATGTTACCCAGTATAAATCTATAGACTTGTTGAGATGTTGTTTACCTTAGGGTAATAGCTTCAACCCACTTTGTGAAGTTTATGGTTCTAGTTATGCTAAAGCTATGCCTTGAAGAAGACTTCAATGTTATAGGTTTAATGATGTCCAATCCCCACCATTGAAATGACCAAGTTATTTGTGTATTGTGTAACTCAATTGGTGGCACATGTATTAGGTTACTATGCCATTGACATGTGTTACAAGTTCTGACCTTTTTCAAGTAGTCAATTTCCATATAGGGCTAGTAATTGCCCAGTCACCTAATTTTAGTAGCCATGGATCTAGGTCCTTTATGTTCCCCATATACATTCTCATGAACTTGCTCAAGGACTATGAGGGCTTTAGTTTTGCGTAAGCACACTAATAATATGTCATCATAAGAGCATTGACATAATGTGTTATCACCTATGATGATATATTATTTTGATCTCTTACATACAACATTCTTTTGAGAAGTGGTTAGGCCTTGTGGAGACTCATCATGCATTACGTAAATCTTGATATCATCATACTAATCCTTTTAAGGAGTGGTGTTGACAGAGGCTATCGAATCACCTTGAGTATTCTACATGACAGGAAGAGCATAGTTCATGATTAATGAAGAAAACTTGCTAAACATATATGGTGTTACACTTAGGGCTAAGGTTGCAATTTCATTGGCCAATGTGTTCTTAGTCTAGGGTACATGTTAGATAACACTATCTGTAAATTATTGCATTAGTTTCCTCCATAGGTCACAATAAGGTTACCAATGTTTGGCTTTACATGCATAAACCTCAATTACTTAGTTAACCATAAGTTTTACATCACCTTTTATCATTAGGCATTTGATCCCTTGGTCATGAGGTACCATCATTCCTCTAATCAATTCTTCATAATTTACCACATTATTGTTACATGGGAATTCAAAATGGTAGGTGAAGGATTGGATTTCATTAGAAGGTGATGTTATGATGGCATTGACATTGGCCCCATGGGCAGTTGAAGCTCCATCAAAGTGCATAGTTGCCTCATAGCCCATAGGCACTTTGCTAACAATGTTGACATGATCATTGGGAAATTCAAGATCAATACTTGCATTGTCTTCTATCAAGGAAATGGTATGTTATGCAGCTATAGCTTGAACTTTCATTAAGGCTTGAGAGATGTAATGCAAGTCAAACTCTATTGTTATGGCTTTCCAATGGTTTATATGACTACTTTCATAGATATTGGTCATTATGGCTCTAAGTATGTTATCCTTGCAAATGATGTTGAATTGGCTCTTGAAGAGGTAGTGTCTCTACTTCTTCAATGAAAAGGCTATTGCTAGAAAAAACTTTTCCACTTCAATTTATTGGGCCTCATAGGCAATTAATGCATGGCTTAAGTAGTATACAGGTAACTCCACTCCATCATCCTATTTCTGATAGAGTAGAGAGGTAATGGATGTGTCAGAGATAGCAAGGTAGATGTAAAAAGGTTTATCCTTTTTTGGGGGATAGACTGTAGGTAGTTGTGCAAACTCTTGCTTAAGGTTTTCAAAGGTTTATTGGCATCAAGTCATTCACTCATATTGAACTTATTTATTAAGCAAGTGTTTTATGGATTTTACTTATCTGTAAGCCTAGTTATGAACCTATGAATAAATTATAATCTACCTTGTATGACCCAAAGCTCCTTCAAGTTAGTTGGTATTACCAAGTTGGATATGGCTTTAACCTTATTAGGATCAACATGTATGCTACTTTAGATACTACAAAGCCAAGCATCTTACTAGTTTTGACACTGAAGATGTAGTTCTTGGGATTAATCCTCAGCTCGTACTTAAGACATTATTTCAACACTAGGTCAAGGTCATGTGCATGCTCATTTTCCATTTTGGATTCAATGGCTATATCATCCACATAGTCATTAATAAATCCTAGTGTATGGTCACTAAAGATATACGTCATTTCTCATTGATATGTCTCCTACATTTTCTAGATCAAAGGGCATCATGGTGTAGACAATGGTTCCCCAAGGAATCATGAAGGTTATATAAAGTGGATGTTCTAGGATAATCCTAACTTGGTTGTATCTTGATAACTCATCCATTAAGGATAACAAGGCATGTCTAGTTGTAGTATTGATAAGTTGGTCAATACTATGCAAATGGAAATCATCTTTAATGGTTTCCTTATTTAGGTCTTGAAAACCAATGCAAATATGTATATTCTTATTTTTCTTAAAGACTACCACTATGTTGAACACCCATTCTACATAATAAATAGATTGAATGAAACTAGCTTGGTAGAGCTCTGTGAGTTCATTGAAGATTGCTAGGGCCAAATTTGATCTCATCTTACAAACTTTTTACTTAACTAGTTTGATACTTGGATTAAGTATGATGTTATGATGTACTAGGCATGGGTCAAGATCTTGCATATCTTCATATGACTAGGCAAAGACCTTAATGTTTCCTTGGATGACCTTGGTAATGTCTTGAGCTTGTTAAGGTTCTAGTGAGGAACTTATTTTTAGCATTTTCTCCTTACCTCTATGTGTCATGATAGGAGCCTCAATTAGAGAGTCCTTAGTAATGTCGCCAGGCTCAAGGTTAAGGGTTTTAACTAGGTTTCCTAGCCACTCAAGAGGTGTATAGAGGCTATGTGGATAATGAGGATTTTAGGCTTAAGATATAAGTAATTAAGGTCAATTTCACATTCAACATCATCATTAGGTCCTCTTAGGCTTAAAGCAAAACTGATTTGCTCCCAAGTATTCATATGCCAATCCTACATATTGACCATAAGCACATTAAGTAGCACCTATGTGATAGAATGAGTAAATAATGCCAAAATAATGTAAATTACTCTAGTGCTAATGCATGGATAAGTTAAAGAAAGTTTCATCAATGGTCAAATGGGATTTAAGAAAGGCTACTAAATATTATTAGAGGTAGGCTAAACATGTAAGGTGAAACAAAATTTAAAATAATGCAATATAAGGTCGAATGAAGGCCAAATGATGATAGAATGGAGCCAGATGAAGACTAAATGAATGCTCAAGCATCATCAAATGATGTTGAATAAGGCTAAAACATGGTCAACAAAGGTCATAAAAAAGAAGTCTAAGCAAATAAGGTATCCTAAAGACCAACTAGCATGAGATAAAGGCCAAATGATAGCAAAATTGGATCAAATAATAATAAATGGTGATCAAATGGTGGTCACACCACATCAAGTGATATCAGACAAGATCAACCAAGGTCATATCAAGGCCCCAAATAACATGGACTAATGCTAAGTCATTTAAATCAAGGTTAACCAATACCAAATGATAGAAAATTTTGGTGGAATGGGGCTAAATGATGCTAAAATGAAGAAAATTAAACCAAATGGAACCAAAGATCAAAAAATAAGGTCAACAATGCATAACAATGTTTAAAAAGGTTGAAATACCATGTAACAAGGCCAAACAAGTCAGGGTAGAAAACATTTGGTAAAAGATGGTTAACATTGATAAATTAGGGTTATATTTTGCCAATGTTAGGCCTTTGAGAGCCATGGTAGGATTTCACAAGATTGACAAAGGAGTTTGGACACTTGGTGAGATTTTATAAGGTTAAAATTGCAGCTTCTTTGGGCACCCACACTGGACTCACATTGACTAGCATGAGTGGGATAAGCCCAACATGGATAGTATGGAAATATGGGTTTCTAGGTTTATTATGACCATTTTCAAGGTCTTGATGGTTTTAATGGTCATCATAGTGGATATGGCATGAAGATTTGTCAATTCTGGTGTTGATTCCATCCTTTGGAAGTCATAAATACTACTTGGAATTGCCATCCACACTGGGACTACATTAGCTAGAACGACCCTAGTGTAGGTGCTTGAAAATATTGAGTTTATTACATCGTAAAGTCAAAATTAGTGTTCTATTAGCTTCACAGGGTAGTGCAAGATGATGAGGGTTGAAACTGGACATTTTAAAGTCCAAATATACAACCCAAACTAGATTTTAGAATAGTACCTCCCATAACTATGCTGTCCAACATAGTTGGAGGTGGCCCAAGCATGGATAGACTAAAATTGATATTTTTATGAATTAAAAAAAGGTCAAATTTCAGCTATGTTTAGGGGTTTGAGATTGTATACTTCCACAGTCAAGTTTTAAGGCCATTTGATTAAGGTTATGCTAGTAAAACCTCTTTGGAGATCCAACCACACTACAACCACATTGGCTAGTGTGGCTCTAGCATCTTTCAACATAGTTACACTTGATTTTGGCTTATTGGTAAGTTTTAGAGGAAAATTAACCAATTTTTCAAGCTCCCATGATTACTAGTACTCATGGTTAAGTTTTGGGCTTGTAATTATCAATGTTGAGGATTATTTGAGTCTTAGCATGGTCATACCCCTTAAAGCTATGCTAGCTATCATATTCCTAGCATGGATGACAAGGTATGATGATTTTTTTCCATTTATTAACTTTATTTCTAGGGTTATGTGATTCCTAAAGGCTCCAGCATGGTTCTAGGATTAGGATAATGTATTAAGATGTTATTTTAGGTTGTTGTGCTATTTTTGGTTTTCCATAGAGCGTCCATGCTAGGACTACACTAGTGAGCATGGATGGAATCTTCCCTAATGTAGTTAAGGTGGTTGTGATGACATTTGACTTATCTTAACATGTTATTTGGTGCACTAGGTTTACTAGGGACTCTTGGAAGGTGTAAGGGTCATGGTGTGCCACTCTGAAGGCTTTTCAAGATATTTGATGAACAAACCCTTAGAACATCCATAGGTAAAGATTTTGAATGAACATATTTGATGAAGGGTTTTCAAGATATTTGAGGGTTTGATGAAGGCTTTTCAAGATATTTGATGAACAAACCCTTAGAACATCCATAGAACAATTGATGGACAAACCCTTAGAAAAATTTTTCATAGGACATCCATGTTGGACCCATAGTTGCTAGCATGGATGAAGGCTTCCCTAATGTGGCTAGGGTAATAAAGATGAGATTTGACTTATTTTATCTTATCATTTTGTGGTCTAGGGCTACTAGAGCATCTTGAGAGGTCTAAAGGCTATGATGAGTGGTTCTAAAGATTAATCTTGGTTCTTTATGATTAAACTTCAAGCACCCAAACTAGGACTACACTAGCCAACATAATTGGGATCCTCCCTAGTGTGGTTACAAGTTTGGAGTCGAGTTTTGCATGATTTTAGTTGGTTACTTGACATTTTGGATTGATTGGTATCTTTGGAGGGGTGTAGAGGTCAAAAGGTTCAACATTGGAGGCTATTTATGACAATTGATGATTAAACCCCTACCAACCATGCTGAGGGTACATTGGGCAGCATAGTTGGGGTACACTCCCCCCCCCCCCCCCCCCGCCCCCCCAACCTTAGCATAGCTCACTTAAGATAAGTGATTTTTAACACATTTTGTTGAGTTTTATGAGCTTCTCTAGCTACTAGAGGCTCTGGCTAGGGTTTAGGGCATGGATTGATCATCTTGGTATTGATTTTAGGCTTAATTAATTTTTGAAAGTTTTACCCCCTAGAAACATGCTAGCTAGTGTGGATGGACTCTAGGTTAGCATGGTTACCCAAATAGAAAATTTTTTTAGGGGGTTTTGGCTTTCTCAATGTTTGGCTTTTACAATGTGTTAATGTTTGATTTCCAATTTTGACATAGGATGTTTTTAGGCTTAAATGTATTATGAATGGTTACTAGAAGGTAAGTCTTACCATTAATTGAGGTTTGGAACTCGTTTGACATCTTTTCAAGGCTTAACCCTAGTATAGATGTGGGTATAGATTGTGAATCCGATTGTATAGGGATTTTGGATGTTTTCCTTGGGAGGAACCTAGTGGGGCCCACACAAGTCTCAATGGCTTTTTTTATTCTACACTTTTGACCAACCCAATCTGGTTCAAACTTTTCCCCCTTGCAATCTCAGTTCAATATGAGTTGAGTGAGTGAATCAGGTAAGGGATTTTGGAAAAGGGTGCATATGTGTAGAATTGGTTTTAACTTGTTGATTTTACCAAAATCATTTTGCAAAACCAATTTTCTCAAGGTAGTTCATAGGTTGAGAGCTTCTTTAGAAATTCTAGCTTCCACCCATTAATTCCTTAGCGTTGCTTGGGCATTCTCCATCAAGGAGCAATGTTGTTTTTCTAAGTTTGAAGATTTTGAACATTTAGCATTATTAGTCAAGATGTCAAAGAGGAAGGTAGCCACAAGTAAGAATCCAACCTTGGAGGATGTGGATACTATAGCAAAAGGACTTTCTCATCTACCATGGCCTCTACTAGAGGAAGGATCTTCTTCCATGATTGCCAAGTATGCCATTCCTAGTCATTTCTTTTGTGAATTTAGCACTTCTTACTTGTAACATAAACGTTTAAGGTCATGTATGCTTGTGTATAGCATGACATTAATTTTTGTGAAAATCCTACACTATATCTAGGTTACATTTTAATGGCTAAAACATTGTTTTGGCTTTAAGATTTATCATGGTTAAGTTATAAATTCATCTTCAACCTTGTTTCATGTAATTTTTCTTATTTTTCTAAAAAGAAATGCCTCTTTCCTATTTTTTTTATTAAGAAAATGGCTATGATTTTTCAATTTTCAAGGCCATAGGGTTGTAGTGCATTGTCTAATGATACAAAAATGGTTAAAACACTACTTTATGACATAGAATTAATTTTTACAAATTTTTCTATAAGCCAGTGTATAGTGGTTTTCTAGCTTTTTGCTATTTGAAAGTCACTTTTCCAATTTTTTAACATGAAAATGGCTAGGTATTTTTGGTTTTTGAGGTTATGGATTTTTTTTTAATGTTTCATGATTTGATTTTCTATGGAATCACTAAATTCCAGTCCATAGTTAATTTTTAATGAATTTTTTAATAAACTAGTACATAGTGAAATTTTGTGTTTTCATCGTTTTACCCCTTCAAAACTAGGTAATGTTGACACTTAGAAATATTTTTTTAGATAATGTCCCAAGTCCCTAGGGATGCTAAAGGCTATTAGAGAGGGTTTGGCATTGATTCTAGTATTTGGTTGGCATTGATTCTAGTATTTTAAAAAAATTTAATATTTTATTACAGTGATTTACTACATCTGTTTTCTATAGTTTTGGTTTTCTTATGAAAATTTTGTTATGGTTTTGGGTTATTGTGTAAATTTTTTCTAGGTCTAGAACTTTAGCTTAGATGTTAAATTTTGATGTGTATGTAGTCCCCAGGACTTAGAAAAAAAAATTTAGTTCAAATTTGTCATTTTTTGTGTAAGTGTAAACTGTCTTGTACAATTGTAGTTTTTACTATTGAAACTACAAATCTTCCTAGTTGTATAGACATCATTGATGTATTTTAGGAATTTTTTGTTTAATGTTACAAATTACTTTGGCACAATCTACAATTTGGATGGGTAAGTGTAAATTTGAGTTCTTTTTTGTTTTTTCATTTATTTTTGATTTTCTTAGGTTATTTTGGTTTACTAGTTTTTTTTCTTTTTGGATGACATGCTTGTAGGTATGGGATGGATGATCATGGGCTAATTAAGAATGACCAGCTCTTGCCTTTAGCCTAAATAACACTAGAGGTATTTATCAAAGGCCAAGTGGTGAGGCTCACTGTGATGGAGAAACTCAAAGATGACTTTGGTATGTAGACCACACACTATACCAAAGCCTATTATAGATGCTTGGAAAATGGAATAGTTCATAGTTGGTGGGAAATCCCTACTTTCAGTGCACAGACACATGTATCTCTTGGGGTTCCCACACTACCTTCATCAAGTAAGTGAAGTAAGTATTTCCTTCTCTTCTTTATGTCAACGTTTTATTATTATATATTTGTTGAATTTTTTAGGCTCTAATTTTTTAGATGGATGTATTGGTATGGTTATAATTTTTTTTTTTAATATTTTTTTCTACATGATATGCTTCTGCTAAGGCTAACGAGTTGTTTTTGTTGTGTTGTAGGGGCTACCTCTTCCTCCACCATTACTTTGGTCACTTTAGGACATGTTGAGAAGACACTTATCCTCAAGTTCAATGAGGTGGATTCAGCATACCATTGGTTGGTCAACCAAGCATCAAGAAAAATTCAAGAAAACATCATCAATGTGTGTCTTCCTAATCTTTTTATGGCTCTTCGCCTAATCACCCCTATTCCTAAGATGATGAATATCATTGACTACTTTAACAAAGAAGTTTAGAAAGTTTTCATCCAAGTTCATGATATGCTTGTCACCTTAGCCACTGATGAATCTACCTTCTATGACCTCTTTGATGTCCCTCATGAGGACATGATAGTTGCTACCAAACTAGCGAAGCATGAAGGCCATTGAGAGGAGGTGGAAGAATGGCTAAACGCATGTTGTGGCCATTCTAGATTATTCCTAGACTAGTTCCAAGATGCAAAGGTTAAGGAGGCCTCTCCACCATTTTGTTCCTAGGCATTCCTAAATTTTTTGTCATATAAGAAGGTCATTGACATCAAACAGGGATGGACCATAAAAAAGGTTCTCACAGAGGGTGCTCAATTCAACTGGGCTACTCACTCAGTCTCTAGGATATAAGGGGAGATTTTGAAACTTCAAAAAGACCTTACTACAATATGGCATATTAATTTTTCATTTTTTGTGACATATCTAAGGAAGTTCATAGAGTTCCTAGTGGTGCAGAAGGATGGGCAATAGATGCATCAAGACCCATTCCTACTTTCTAAGCCTTGGGTGAAACTTATTTATTCCACCATGTAGGCTCAAGATCCACTAGAGGATGTTGGGAAGTCATTGTCCTTTATCACTAAGCATTTTAGTGATGTGTGTTATGCTTCCCCTAACAACATGGGGATTAGACCTCAAGTTGCCTTCATCAATGTTTAAAAGGCTAAGGAGTTGCACATTGAAGCTGATAGATCAACTAGAGTGAAGTTTAAAATGACCATTATCAAAGAAACAACACTAGACATTGAGCAACCTATGAAGAGGAGGCTTGTTATTAAACTTGGGAAAGTGCAACATGTGATGGTAGGTACATTCAATTTATTTTATTATATTTTTATTTAAGTTATTTTGTTTTTGCATTACATGGGATATGGCTATGTTGTTGTCATGTTCTTTGGTAAAATAAGCTAAGTGGTTCTACATTTTGTCTTCATTATTCTTGTAGGTAAACAACAAGAACTGGTGGTCCAAGTAGTAGTAGTAGAGGTGGAGTAAAAGCCCATAGAGAAGGAGTTTCTATAATAACATGAGGATGAGGGGTTATTTAATGTTTCATTGAATGACCTCGATGCTCTATTTGATAGTTCATAGCTAGCTGAACCCCTTGTTATCATTTCTAATGACACCCTAGGTATTTATGAATTTTTTTCTTATGTGTTTCATTTTATATCTTCATGATCAAAGCTTGGTCTTAACTATATAAGCTATAGTTATGTATGTTGCAACTCTTGAACCTTAGCCAAGTGCCTTAACCTCTACATTCAACATGAAACCATGGGTAGAGGTTCCTGATAAAATGAAGTTGATATGTGGGTAGCCAAAGACATGATCAATTGATTGCAACAAATTGATCTCAATGTTGGTAAGAACCTTAGTTTATTTTGCCCTTAATAGTTCTAATTGTTTATACATTTTCATTACTTCAAATAGGTCTTATGGTTATGTAGTATTAGTGATCTAGATGTTTTTGGTTATTCTTATTGTTTATTATTATTTATATGAATGTTTTGTTGTTATATTACTTGCAATGGCCAATGTTGGATGGGGTTCCAACCATGCCATGGAGAGTGATGCATTGTTTAGCATACCATCTCATGTGGAGAATGTTCCATGGAAGTTGTATGAAAGTGCCACTAGATGTGCACTTTCATGCACTAAAACATCATGGGAGTGCCAATGTTCCAATGAGTTCCTATGGGAACGAGTTGTGGCATTGGAAAGAGAGACTAAGAGATAGGTTGAGGTAATTAAAGATCTCTAGAATCGTAAGGGGTTTTTGGTAGCCCAAGTGGCTAACAGTGACTCCTTATGAACCAACAAGATGATATGTGCATGGTATTAGAATACCATCCATGGCAAGGTTGCTCTTCCCAAGGAGGTTGCAGAGCAGAAACTACAAATGGAATTATTGGCTCACAAGGCCAAGGAGTGGAGAGATTATTATGCTTGGGTCCTTGAGTGATGTTAAGCATAAAAAGACCACAAGAAGAAGTAAAAGGTGGAATGTAAATTTTATCTTATGTGGTTGTAGGAGGAGTCCATTGAATAGTGCAAATTAGAGCTATTCATGAAGGGGATTCAAGTAGAGAGTGTTTTCAAACTATTTGAAAGCTCTTTGATGGTGGCTAATTACCCATCTCCTTAGGTCTCTACTACTTCTGGAAAGATGAATACTATTACATATTTGCAAGATCCATCCACATGGACTGATATTAATGAGAGTAATATCATAATAGGTGTTAATCTTGGGGAGGTGGATTGGGCCCACATGACTGAGGACCAAATCATCCATCTTCTAGAGGTTGGTCTTTGAAGCTTCCCCATAGAGGATGTTGCACCCAAGCCCTTCTAGGTTTTATTGTTTTATTTTATTTTAGTATATTTTATTTATAGTTTAATTTTATTTCATATTATATTGATTATTGATTAAACTTATGTTATTGTAGCATAGGTCGAGGGCAACAATGGTGGCTCCAGTGGTGATGATATTAGAGATGCTCCTCCTCCTCCTCCTATTGCACATTAGCATCATCCATTAATTATGTATTTGGTTATTTATATTCATTTTTTATGATGTTGGCTATTGTGGCTAGTGTTAGCCATTGATTGTTGATAGATAGTATACTTGTTTTTATCTTTTTTTTATATTACTACATAGTGTAGCTATGGTTGTAGTACTTATATTTATTTCATGTGTTGTTTAAACTTTTTTCACACTAGTGTGACCATGGATATGCATCAAAAATGTTTTTATTGATGTTAAACATAAATATCATTTATAGGTTTTAATATTATTAGTTTTATGCATCTTATATGTTTTACATTTCATTTGTGTTATAAGGCTACGTTGGTTAAATCATGCAGTTATAATGTAATAATTTGGTAAAGTAATATGTGAATTTGCTAGGTAAATAGGATATGAACTAGGTTGCAACTAGTTATAATAGGTTATAAAAAGTGTTACCAGTTTTAGGTCATGGTGGGCCATGAGTTTTGCTAGTTTGAGACCAAGGTGGATCATGGTTTTTTGTCAGTTTCATGTTATGATGGGCCATGTGTTTTGCCAGTTTTAGGCCATGGAGGACCACAATGTTTTGTTAGTTTTAGGCCATGAATTTTGCTAGTCTTAGGCCATGGTGGGCCATCCATTTTCAAAAGAAAAATTTTATAAGTTTTGTGTTTAAAATTTTTTATGAATTTTCTAGGTTTTAAAGTTTTTATGATATTTTTTATGTTTTATGTTTTAAGATAGACAAGGTGTAGAAAGGTAAATAATAAAAAAGAATAAACACTAGGCTATGTGCAAAGTAAAGTTAAAATAAGGTAAAAAAAGGTAACAAAAGGTAGTATATGTAAATAATGTTTAAACTAGGCTAATAAAAGTGGAAAGAAAAAGAAGGCTACATGGTTATGGGAACAGGGAAAGTGAATAGGAGAAAAATGTCAATCATGCAAGTGTTTCCTAATCTTTGAAACATTAGGAATGATGTAGCATGTTGAAGGGAAGCTCTTCCCATGGTGCATCCATGCTCCTTTTGGCCCTTTCTACCCTATCGAGCTTCTTGACTTCATGATTAATAGTAGGAGTTTCTTCCTGAAACTCCACTTTAGATCCTTATTTTATGTAAACGTTGTTGACTACCAAGGGAACCACACTATCATTATGGATAATTATTTCACCTACTTCATAAGGCAGGTAACTTTTCTTGGTGGATGGATGAGAAACTAACTCACAACTAAGCTAGAAAAGGCCTTCTCAAGATGAGGTTAAATCTTGGTGTCTCTTCCACCATCAAGAAATTGGCTATTATGATGAATTATTAACCTAGCACAAAGTGCAAATAAATGGAACCTTTTATGGCTACGTGAGATCCATTAAAGGATTTAAGGATAGAAGTTGAGTTATATTGCATGTGTTCCATTAGGCCCAAACATTTAACAATGCTATGGGATATTATGTTGGTGGTTATCTCATCATCCATGTGCATCCTATGTAGCTTGTATTGTCCCACTCTTACCATTATGAAAAGAGGGGCCTTGGTTGTCTCTCCATTTTGGGGTTTGGTCTTGATCTTGGTGTCTTGAAACACCAATATCATTGACTTTGTTTCTTCCTTTAGTGAAGATCGTATCATTACTGGGTGAATGGACTCTTCAGTAGTGGGGTTGTTCTTACTAATAGGAATAAAAATAAACATTTTCACTAGTGCTTTATGGTGTGTAGTAGAAGTCATTACTAGGTCATACAAACTAAGGGAAGTGTTCTTTTGTTTTAGTGACTATTTGAACTATTCCATTGCATTGAGGAAGTTCTTATTGTTAGTCATTAATTTTTCATTCTTATTGGATTTAACTTCCTCCATGAATCCTAAGATGTGAACTTCATGTGCCTTAACCTCTTTTCCTTTCCCTTGTGGCTTGAAGTCCTCCTATGTTTGACTTGTTGAAATGGCTTGAGTGTTAGAACTCATGGGAATGGATGAAATAAGCATGGGCTTTAGTAGGCCCACCTTCTTTCATGCCTTGACATGCTTCTTATCATTGATTTTTGGCTTTGGCATTGACTTCTGATGTTGTTTACTAGGTGATTTCTTATTTTTGTGTTGTGAAGAAGTCATGGTGTTAGCCACCACAGGAGGACATTGTTCCATTTTTATCATTAGTTTGGTTGTAGTGAAAGGGGGCACCCTAATCATGAAAGGATTATTGGGTGGCATCAGCAATGGTACCCTTACAACAAAAGGGGACCTTGAACTAGATGAAGTTGAAGGACCCCTATCATTACGAGGAGGTACTTGAATCATGAATGGCTCCAATGCAAGTCTTAGATTGTTGCTCACATTGAATGTTGCTATGGTATATAGACTTCTGTTAGCATTCAATGGATCATTATAGACCTACATTGATTGGTTCTATAGTCTATCTAGATAAGAGACATCAAGGACCAACTCTCTATTGTCTACCATCTTTTGTAGGTCATCCTTGAGGCTAAAGCAAAAATCAGTATCATGACCCAGTAGTTGATGATAGCGACAAAAATGGTCAAGCTTGAAGTATGTAGGTACTAAAAGAGCTAAATTCCTTGCTATTTCACATATTCTATCATGCCTCTTATAAGCATTCTTAATCATTTATTTATATTGGATTATTTTTCTCTTTAACAATTGATCATTCAAATGATTTTAGCAGCAGCCTAGTATACTTTGAATTATCTTTCCTTTTAGAATTTAGCCTCATGTTGCTTGATGTAAAGGCCCTAGAAATTGATGGTTGATTTTTATTGGTAGGGGCCTTGGATTGTTTAGGTTTAGGCCCTTGCTTAATTTTAGTCTCTTTGACCATAGTGGCCATAGCTACCTTATTTTTCCTTCCCTTCTCTTTATCCTTTCGAGTGTGTTTCTTCTTATATTTCACGTAGATAGGGTCATGATTAGTCTTAGTGGAATCCTCTACATTCTTTATTTGTGAAAAAACTTGGCTAAGTGATCGTGGATCTAGGTAGTAGAGCTTAGACTTTATAAAGTCATTAACTACCCCCTTGAATATAAAGAGAAGGTGGGTTTTAGCTATGGGTTTAGAAATCTCATTCAGAATAGCATTCCATAATTATATGAACTTGTGTACAAGTTCAAGAAATTCATACTTGACCTTCATTAGTTGGTTAAGAGTTGTGTTGGATTTCAAAATATATTTTAAATGGTTAACAAACTCTAATATTAAGTCTTCAAGCAAAGATATGGATCCTCTCAGTGACACATGATACACTAGTCCAAGCTTTTCCCAATAAGGGACATAGGGAAGATGTGCATTATTGTATTTGACCAAGCTTGCAATAACAAACATTCAGAATGGAAGGTGATAAGATGAGTGTTGGGATCATCTTCACCAGTATACTTAGTAAATTGAGTAAGGGGAATGCCTAGGGGAAGAGTTATTTATGGGATAGTAGAATGAATAGGATCATCTTGATAGAAGTTCATAATCTTTACTATTTAACTTTTTGAAGCTTTAAGGTTTCATAATTCTTCCATAAGGTCCTAGATCATCTAGAAGGCCTAATCTAAGCCTAGAGGCATTTTCATTGGTTATGGTATCTATACAAATATTTGTGGCATGAGTTGAGAGACCTATCACCTCATAATTGACTATTGCATAGAAGGGAGAGGCTAGATCATCATGGTTATAGGTAGACTAAATAGTGAGAATGAGGTTTGCACTAGTATTTAGGACACAAAGGGAACAAATGGTGTGTGTGATCCTTGTGTCACTTGGAATTCCAAGGGGCTTGCTATCATAGAAAATGGATAAGTGGTTGTTATGACCACTAGTGATGGTTGTATATACCAAGGTTGTGTGGTAAAAAGTATGGAGGAGAAAAGGGAATTTTTTTTGGGACACAAAATGTGATAGGGTACATAGGAGATTAAGGTTGAGGCACCTTCTTGACAAAAGAAATAAGAGAGGCCGAAGTAGATGCAATGGTTTGGGGATCTGATTGTTGGAAGAGGCTTCCTATAAAGTTGTTAAGTTCAAACTCAGCCTCAAACTCATCATGCTCCTCATGTTGTCTTTTTGAATTGAGATTCTTACTATACTCATCCATCTTAATTATTTNGGGGCAGGGGGTATGTACTCCTCATTTTGGTGAATTAGCTCATATTTGCATTTAGCCTCAGCATCCATTCATGAAATGAGGAGGCTGACTTGGATTTTGACACAAATGAAGTTATAGTTATTGTCATTTATGATGAAAAAATTTAGGCTTTACTCCCTTAGCCTGAGTGATTACCTATGCTTAGCTATAGTGGCATCTTTCAGATCCTACACCCTTATAACAACTTGATTAGATGTCATATTAGTTAAGGGGCAAGATAGTTGACTAGCTAAAAGACTTGGTCTATTTCATTCAACAAATTTTATAATTAATTAGTTAAATACAAATTCCAACAAGTGGAATTGTCCAACATGTAAGAGGGGTATGGCTGAAAAATGTTGTAAATTACAAATGCAACTGTACTACTAAAGCCAACAGTAGTAGGGGCTACAATGGAAGGGGGTAAGGTTTTAACTATTGTCTTACCCACTTGCATTGCATTGGGGTTTCTCCTCTTAGGTAAGATGATATTTGTCTTTGAAAAAGTGAATATAAGATTTTTTTTTCCCATAGGCTATGTTCATGTTTTGAAAAGTACCAATGTTAGCTTTACTAGAAAATTTCATAGCAGGGGGGTTTAGGTGATTATGGTGGAGCAAAATTGGCCTTTCAAACATAAAAATGGAGGTTCTAATAATAACCATGGTAGCCTTAAAAGGTATTGCAATTGCTGTGAAAATTTTAGAAATACCCAAACCACTTCCAACCACAAGGCTGGGTTTTGGTGGTCAGGAAATGGATGGTAGCATTGGTTTCTTTTTATAGAAAATTGTTAACAATTTTTAAAAGAGTTTGATGTAAATTCAAGATTTTTATCTTTGCATAGTAAAACATTTATGAAATGGAAAAATGGGATAGGATGAAAAATTTTGGGTGAAGGCACTCCTTCTAGCATCAAAAAAACTATTACACCTAAAAAATCTGATCATTGGAAAATAGAAAATCCTAGGTGTTGAATAGTTTTTAACCTTGGATCCCAAGAGCCTCTAAGAGAGAGGATCCAAGGCACCCTAGGTGATCTTGTTGATCACCTAGGGACTTGAATAGTATAAATAGGGGTAACAAATGATAAAAATAATGTAGA
This sequence comes from Gnetum montanum, assembly GCA_015680685.1. Taxonomy (NCBI): domain Eukaryota; kingdom Viridiplantae; phylum Streptophyta; class Gnetopsida; order Gnetales; family Gnetaceae; genus Gnetum; species Gnetum montanum. The sequence goes on along the minus strand of MNCI01026259.1, from coordinate 438,029 downwards.
TTTGGTGTAAAACTAAATGCACCTAATAAAACTCTAATGACTTGTGCAACAAATGAACTACAAAGTTTATTACAATAAAAATATTGAAAATAAAGAGTTCAAAGATGTGTAAAAGTGATGCCTAAGTGCACAAGGGGATTTTATTTAAAGGATTTCAAATCCTATTGAGGCTAGTAGTTTGCACACTATAGTAAGCTTCACGGTCTAGGTGCTCCCTAACTTCCAAAACTAAAATTGCTTGATGTGTTTCTACCTAGATCTACAAAATTGGTAATAGGGAGGGTAAAATGTGTGAATGGATTTTATTGCATAGGGGGTACCACAATGAGAGTCATTTTTTCGTAGGTAGTTGGGCATTACTCCAAAAGCTTCACACAATCCTCAATAGTCATAAGTGTTTGAAATGACCAAAGGTTCTAGCACTCAAGAATTGCAAAATCTCCAAGAAATGCTAGAATTTAGAAGTGGAAGAACCAAAGAACCTATTCTAGATGTTTGAAATTTTCTTTTATAGGTTACATGGCTACTAATATTTGGCTAAAACTTTCTACCATGATTACTGAAAAATTGGAATCATTTGCAAGTGTAGCAAGCCTTCATCTCTAGTTTAGTTTCCATTTTTGATACCCACAAGGCACCAAAACCATTATGGTTATTATAAATAGTAAACAGACTTGTGTAACTATGCTAGACTTCACCTATCCATGCTAGCCTTGTGGTAGTAATGCTAGAATTTTATGGTCTACATTGGAATTGATGGGACAATTCTAGGATTGTTTAAAGAACGAAATCCCCATCCACTCCAACATTAACTTCATGAAAAATGGAAATTCTCACAACTACAATGCTAGCCTTGAGACATCCATGCTAGGTTTTGTGGAAACTACACTATTTTTTGCTAGAAAAATGAAAATGCAACACCACCCATGCTAGGGGTAGGTGGTTCTATTGTAGTTGAGGTTATACCCACATAAAAATCCATCAAAAATGCCAAATTTGGTAGTTTGCAAGGCATTTTCAGCCTTCCCAAGCCAAAATATAGACATGATGTGACTTTTTCCACTTGGGAAGTGAGGCTACAACAACTTATGAGGCATTTTTCAGCCACAAAAAGTTATGATATGTGATATTGCAACTCATGGACTACAAACCTCACATTTTACAATGAAAATCCTGCCTTAAGTATAGGGCTAAAGGTTGCAAGGTCAAAAAGGTTGCAACATGTATTCTCTTGGTGGTGTTTCACCTATCATTTGATGGAATTTGGCTTCTTTTTGGTCATTTTAGAATCATTTCGCCTTATTCTGTCAAATGTTTCTATCATTTGACATCTTTTGACCATAGTGAACTTGGTTTGACATCAATTAACATCATTGGACATTACTGTGACCTTGCTTGACCCTTCAAAACATCATTTGGATATCATTTATCTTTTTTTCATAATGGTTGGCCTTTGGTTTACCTTATCTAATTTGTCTTTTCTTTTATGGTCCTTGCTGATCATGTTTTAACCCTGTTCAACATCATTTGATAGTACTTGACCATCATTAGATCCTCATTTGGCCTTGTTAGACCATCATTTGGACTCATTTGACTATCATTTGGTATTTACTTGGCCTCATTTTATGATTTTTGACCTTTAGTGCATCTTACCTACCTCACCTCTCCTTTTATGATCCCTATTGACCATGTGTTGACCTTGCTTGACTTTAGTATATGAGGTTTGATCATCATTTGACCTTTAGTTGATCTCATTCAGCCATCATTTAACCTTCATTTGACACTATTTAGCCTTTGTTATACCTCATTTGTTTTGACCTACCTCTTATAATATTTTTTGGCCTAGTTTGAACCTTGTTTGACCATTAATGAAAAATGTTTCACCTTATCCATGTATGATTGCTAGAGAATTTTACATTATTTTGGACCTATTTGCTCATTTTATTACATAGATACCTCTTAATGTGCTTATGGTTGATATGCAAGATTGGAGTGTGGACACCTAGAGGTAAATTAGTTTACCCTTGAGCCTAAGTATACCTCATTATGATGTTGAATGATTCGTTGACCTTAATTACTTAGATATTGAGCCTAAGAGTCTCATTGACCACATATCCTTGATAGAGAAAGTTCTTGAGTGGCTAGAAAATCTAGTTAAAACCCTTGACCTTTAGGCTTGCAACATTACTGAAGACTCTTTAGTTGAGGTTCCTATCATGACACATAATGGTGAGGAGAAAACATTGAAACTAAGTTTCTCACTAGAACCTCAATAGGCTCAAGACATCACCAAGGTTCTCCAATACAACATTAAGGCCTTTGCCTAGTCATATGAAGATATCCTAGGTCTTGACCCATGCTTAGTGCAACATACCATCATACTCAATCCTACTATCAAACCTATTAAGCAAAACATTTATAAGATTAGGCCAAATTTATCCTTGGCAGTTCATATGAAATCAAAAAACTATCTCAAGATATTTTCATTCGAGCTATTGATTATGCAAAATGGGTTTCCAACATAGTGGTAGTTCCTAAGAAAAATGAGAGTATATGTATCTATATTTATTTCGAAGATCTGAATAAGGAAATCATCAAAGATGATTTTTTGTTGCCTAGTATTAACCAACTTATCAATACTATGGTTGGATAGGGCTTATTATCCTTCATGGATGGGTTCTCAGGATACAACCAAGTTAGGATTAACCCAGAGCATCAACTTTGTACAACCTTCATGATCCTTTGAGAAATCTTTTATTACACCATGATGCCTTTCAATCTAAAGAACACAGGCATGACTTATCAATGAGAAATGATGTATATCTTTAGTGATTATATGATAGGGTTTCTTAATGACTACATGGACGATATAACCATTAAGTTCAAAATGGCTAGTGACCATGTGCATGACCTTGGTCTTGTGTTGAAATGATGCCTCAAATATGAGCTTAAGCTTAATCCCAAGAAGTGTGTCTTTAGTATCAAAATAGGTAAAATTCTTGGCTTTGTAGTATCATAAGCAAGAATAGAGAATCTCTCCCACCATTTGGAACTATGATCTTGACTCATAAGCAAGACACAAGAGAATAGAGCACACACACCAATCCACCACAAGTTAATTTTGGAGCAAAAAGTATCAATTGCACTTACCTAATGTGCTCATTCACTCTCTCTTACTAAGATCTCCACTCTTAAGAGCTCTCTCTCCTACTTATCATCATTAGTAATTGGTCAATAAAAAATTATTTATGATAAACCAGAAGACAAGAAACCTAGAAACCTTCCCTCAACTCAACTTGAAGCTCTTAAAATGTTTCCAAAGTCTTCTTGTCTTCTCCTTAGCTATTTTCATCCTTTTCAATCATGTTTTAGTTATTTATTTATTTTGGATGGGTGTTTTAAGAAGTTTCTCTAGCTGTATGAGTCATCTCTAATATTTCCAAGATGTCTCTTATAAAAATCTAGCTCTTGGGAAAGACATCTTCTATTTTTTTAAGACATCTCCTCCAAGGGCCAAGATATCTTTTGCATAAGTAAGACATGTTACTTAAGACTTCTTATTTACAAGGGAAGATATCTTGTACAAAATTTCTCCTGACTAGGGGAGATGTCCTTCCTAAGACATTAGTCTAAATTGCAAGATGTCTCTTCTGATTTCTAGACATCTATTGTCAATCCTAAGTCTTAGTCAAGACATCTTCTTCAAGCCCAAAACCTACAAAACATACATGTAGGGAAGAACAAGGGGATCAAAAGAGGTGTCCCTATACCACACGTTGACAACTTCTACTACATTAGAATTCACAAAAATAGTATCTTAGCTTCTTCTATCACTAAATAGATTAAAAAGATCATCTTGCTACTATCTTATAGTTAAAGAAATTTTACTTAAGTGGCTTATGGTAAGATGATAATCTCCATCACCTTTTTCATGTATCTTAGGTGACAATTTCTTATGCACATCCTCCTTCTTCAACATCACCAGCTTTAGTTTTTTCTTCAATGTCTACTATCCAAGCTTCTTCTTGAAACATAAGTAGAGGTTGTTCCTTCATTAACCCATGTCACAAGATAGTGGAAAGAGAAGTTATAGTAAATTGATAGGGAACTTTCTATTGCATGTTGCACATGCCCTTGTAGAAAATGATGTGGCCTTAATTTTTTGTACCATTAAATTGATATGGCATCAATAAATTTTAAAATATATTCACTCTACTTCAGTGAGTATGTCATATTTTTTCTTATCTAACTTATATACATACTTCAACCACTCCTTGCCTTTTAAATTAGACTTTGTAAAAATAGCTACCACTTTTATTCCAACATTAGGAAGTCCTAAGGCTATTGCCATAGCCTTGCATGAATAGAATATTGTAATGTCCTTTACCTTCATTGTTTCATCCTTCTCATGGTTATTCTAGAAGAGGTATATTTCTCTCATGTGTCATTCTCCATTGGTTGAGATAGTGGATTAAAGAAAAAATGTCTAGAGTTGTTCAAAACCTTCTTAGGATGAAAACTCCAAGAATGAACTAAAGCTAAATATAATACCTTACTAACCAAGCTTAGGTTAGAAAGAAATTTCATATATTAAAATAAAAATACACTAATAAAAAGCAAATGCAACTAAAAAAATCATAGAATGTTAAAGAAATATAATAGAGAAAGTACTATGCATCCATAAAAACAAGTGTATAAGGATATGAGAACATTAGAAAAATGACATAAAAAAGATAGATTACAATGATAATAGCTTCATATGTACAAAATCTAATTTATCAACTAAAAATAACTTTAATTCCTATATCTCAAGTTAAAATATTGTAGTAACAATGTCCTAGAAAAATAGTGGAATAAATATGGAATTATATGTAATACAACATTTAAAAGGCATTGGGATTTAACAATGTTAAAATAACTATATAAAATTAAATAAAAATACCCAATTTTACAGAAATAACAATCAATGACAAAGTTAAGCTTGCACCTAAGACAGGCAACTATAAATTCTAATAATCAATTGAGTACATTGCATGATGCAAAAATCCTAGCTTAACTTTATAGTTTTAAAGAAAAACATACAACTAGCAACCCAAAAACTAAACCAAAAATGCATTAAAATAGTAATATAAGCATTTCCTTCTTCATCTAACTCTTATTTCTCACAACTAATTCAATCATATGGAATACATAAAAACACATGGAAAATCAATCATAAGAAAGAGTAAGGAAAAAAATTACAAATAGTTCCTTATGGATTCTAATTTCAAACATTGAGTAGTTAGACAGTCATGCAAAAGAATTGGCTACATGCAAAGAATTAGCACCAAACATACAAACATGCAAAAATAATATAAATAAATAAAAATAAAATTAATTACCAAATTGAAAATATTTAAAAGATTACACCACTATCCAATAAACCCAGAAAAAAGTAAAACTAAATGAATGATACTTAGCAAGAGAGAAAACTCACATAAGTATTGCAAAAATGGTTGAATACCCACCAACAAAGGAAAATCGTATAAGTATTACTAACCAAAAATGAAAATTAAAATAATCACTATATATATATTTATATATAAGCAGATTTCTAAGTGGTAGGGAAATATTTCCAAACTGCTTAGGAAGCTAAACAAAATGCTTAAGCTAAAAGAGGTTATTATTAAGTAGAGATCTAAGGTTACTAAAAACTTAAAATATAGGTTTTGAAAATATGATTAACATTGTAAAAACCAAAAAAAAATATAAAATTCTAGAGATCATTATAAGCTTTAAATATTTTAGAAACATCATTAGTTATTATTCTTAGACTTTTAACTAGAAGTCCTAGAAACTACATTTTCATAGTTTTTCATTGTCAAAAGGTTAAGGGTCACTTTACAAAAGTTGCTTGGATTCATCCATGACATCTTATAATGATGTTAGAATTTTTTGTGACCTCATGATGGAGTTGCAATGAATAGTTGAGGGTACATTGGGATTAACATCAAAAAATTGAAAAAATTTATCTTCTATCCGTCTCTATCTAGCATCATTTTAAATGTTAATATGTAAATTATAGCTCAAAACCCTAATTCTATGGTCCAAAAATTTGGTAGAATGGAAAAAAGGTCAATAATAATCAAAATGGGATCAACACATTCTTAAACACCCCATGCAGAAGAACAAACATTAGAAAATAATATATCTCAAAAAAATATATGTAAAAATAATCAATTTTGATCAACAAGTATGACATCAAACTATTACTGAACAAAATGAAATCTATCAAAAACAAATGCTCATGGAATCAAAATATCAAAAACCCATAATTCAAAGAAAAGTATCAAATTTAACAATAATCCTCACTTTAACAATAGTTTACTAAACGATTCACCAAAGTCAACTGTGTAATCAAATTTGATGATTCCTTAGCTATTGAAATCCTTGAACAATGAAATAAAAATCAAAAACTAGAAACCATAAAAATTGCTAGCCATTTTTGCAAAATAAAAACTTAGTAATTCAATGGCCATCGGAATCCTTAAATAAAGAAATAAAAATCCAAAACATGAAAAAAAAAATTCTTAATCTTTCTGACATGAAAATATACCAAAGTACCATGAAAAATAGCCAAAAACTAAAAACCCACTTTGAATGGGATTATGGAAAATTTTTTAGAGAAGTAACCAAATTGAGTGGTTCAAAAATTCATTTTACCATTAAACATAGTACTACAACTATATGGCTACAAAAACTAAAATTTCTAAACCTTTTGTACATAAAAAAATACAAAAGTTGTCTTTCTTTTTTGTCCAAAATTACAAAAAAATGCATAGAAATAGCCAAAACCAATTTTTATTCAAAACACATCAATCCCACAACCTGAGCAAACTAAAAGCCCATAAAAATATCCTAGATCTAATGTAGGAATTTTATGAAATTTAATTCCAATCAATAGAAAAACCCCCACAACCAAAAATGCCTAGAATTTCAATGGAATTTTGCATAAAATGGTTAGGATTTGTGTACCTAGGAGTCATGGCAATGGAGATTTTAGCAATTATTGGTCGTAAGAGATTGGAGAGGCCTTTGGAAATAGCATCCTCCTCCTCTAGTGTTGGGTTCTTGGTGGTGAAAGCCTTCCTCTTAGACATGGTGATGAATAACATGGAAATGGTTGAAATCTTGGAGCCTTTGGCAATCCTTCTTGCAGCTATGCTAGCCTCTAGGTGTAGAAAACCTATGACTACACTAGAAATGAATGTAGTAGATGCTAAAATAGAAACAGAGCTCTAATGCAATTTGTTGCATGATGGAAGTAAGTCTCATTGAACTTTATGATAACAATTGAAAATTATGACTATGCTAGGTGAGTGGGAAACCAATACATGAAAAAAATCAAAATTAATATGGGCCCCACTAGGCACCTATGTAGTAAGCCAATGGAAATCATAACACACTTGGGTTTTTAGCTTCCTATGGTGAGTATGCTTGGGTTCAATCATCCAGAAGCCTTAGAATGGATTCTATAACACCAAATGAGGAAAAAATGCACCTCTAAACTATCCATCCATGTGATGAAGGCTTATGTCCAAAATGGAAAACTAGATGTTGACACTGATGAAAACTAGACAACCAGGAAGGTAAAAACCCACACCAAAACATGCTATTCATAGTAACTACACTAACTAGTAGCATAACTACTCTAGCTAGCATAGTCACAAGTGGGATAAAGCCTTTTTTCCATCAACCAAACTCCCAATTAACTGCAAAATTGCAACACTGTACACCAAACCCTAGAACCTATGGTCACCCTAAAATATCAAGCAAGTGATCCAAAATAACTCAAATTCATTCTCTCACTTTAGACTACACTAGGGATGCCCCTCACTATGCTAGCTACTATAGTCCTAGCATAGCTAGGTTAAGGTGGATTACCAAAAGTGAGAAATAACCTCCAAAGTGCCATATCTTGACCTTATTACTCCTTTGGGATCCTCGATGACCTTGTACTAGCAAACTATAAGACAAAAGAGGGAAAAATTTTATTTTAAATTTTTAAATACATTAGGGAAGCTTGGAACTATGATGGCTAGCATATTCACACTTCCAAAACATCAAAATGGGTTACCAACTTGTCAAATCAACTTTTGAAAGCACCATGCCAACCCAAAAACCCTATTGGAGACTTCAAGAGTTACTAAACCCTACAACCTAAGTTAGAAATCAACAAGGATCATCCTAAACCTATCAACTACACTAGAGGAGACCTAGACTACATTGACCAACATTATCCAATGATGTATGATCATTCAAAATCATATCAACCACCAAAATTAATCATTTTAAGCTTGAAATTCTAGTTTTTGACACTAGTGATCCTAGAACTTGAAAACCTAGTCAATCAACAATAGAACTACACCAAAATCCAAGATCCATTGACTATGCTAGAGCAGGCATGGAATACACTAGCCAATGTAGTCCTAGCATAGTCATGATCTAAGATTGATTTGACTAGTGAGTTGACACTCAAAACAACTCAAAACCTAACTTGGAAATCTAGAACCTAGTTTGCCTTGCCTAATTGTGAATGCACGTCATTTTAATTCTAGAAATGTTAGATTCACCCCTTCTACAATGAGGCTAGGATCAACTATGTTGGCTTGCATAGTCACAATGGAAAATCATCATTTCAATGTTTAAAGAACCTCCATAATTGATCATTTTGAGCCAAAACCCTAGCTAGAGATATCAATAATCCTAGGAACCCTAGAGCCTAGTTGATTGATCATAGAAACACATTAAAAGATAGATTTAACATGTGAATACAATAGAATAGGCCATGACTATCTTGGCCAATGTAGTCCAAGTGTAGTCATGGTTGTAAGTTGATGAGATTGGTATCTTGAAATTCCAAATGGTCTAAAATTTGACTTAAGGCACCTACAACATCAATTAACATTTCCCAATGATAGTTCAGATTTTTTGATCATGGGAATGTTTGATTCCATGTGACTACACTAAGGTAAGGCTATGACTAAGCTAGCCAACATATTCCTAGTGTAGTCCTTACCCTATGGTGGTTTAACCAACACAAAAAAACTTAGAATGGACAAACACTTAATGTCGAAAGCTTAGAACCCTAAAATCCTAAATATGGCTACAATTTGACCTTTTTCAACCACACAAAACCCAGATTTTAGTCCACCTACACTAGGGTAACCCTCAACTACATTGGCTAGGGTAGTCATGAGGTGTAGTTGCTAAAACTTCACTTTTAGTAGCTTGTTTTGACATCCAAATGCCTAATTTTGTTCTTCTAAGATCCTATGATGCCCTAGGAAGCTGATGGAACACTGATGGCAACTCTATAATTCCATAAATCCATTCCTCACATGCATCTAAGCTAGGGGTAACCTTGACTACAATAGCTAGCATAGACCCAATGTAGTCACTAGTTTTAGCATAATTTCTAGCTTCTGGAGGGTGAAAATAAGTTAAGATGCATCAATATTTAATTCTAGTCCATAGTGTTGGTCATATAGAGCATTAAAAATCTAAAAATAGCTAGAAAAAGTTTAGAAAACCATATACTATCATTAGGTATGCTTAGGCTTGGTTTGACTATGTTGGCCAACGTAGTCACCAAGAGAGCCAAGTATAGTCATGCGAAAATGTATCATTTTTGCCTTCAAACAACCTTGAAATGACCTCACCATGTGCCCAAAAACACCTAATAGAATTTTAGACCTATACCATGGCTCACTAAGGCCTAACATTGGCAAATTTTAACCTTATCTAACCAATAATAACCTTCTTCTACTGCATGTTTTTCACCCTAGTTGGTTTGACCTTGTTTCATGATGTTTTTACTTGTTTTGATATTACAATGCATGGTTGACTTGTAGAGATCACTATTTGATCTTATTCAACCTCTACTTAGCTCTAATTTCACCATATCTGCCTTATTCTCTCTCTTGTGGCCTCCATTGACCTTGTTTAGTCTCTAATTGACATTAGGTGATTGGGCTTGACCATCCTTTACCATTGTTTGACACCATGTAATCATCATATGCCTACTAAACCCTAAAACTAGCAAAAGAATGGTCCACTAAGGCCTAAAATGGAAAAATCTAACCATGTATGACCATGTTTTATCTTATGTTTCCTACTTTGATAGATTTAGACTTGCTTCACTATGTTTTGACTTGATTTGACCTTGTTATCCATTGTTGAGTTTTATTGTTTGGCCTTGGTTTCATTGTTAGTAATTGGGGCATCACTTGATCCCATTATACCAAGTGTTCCCATCATTTGGGATTTATTTAACCTTATGTAGCCTTTTTTTCCTCTTATTTTTCTTCACCTAACTCTTGTAGCCTTTTTTTACCTTGTTTGCACCTTATTTAATCATGGAGAAGCATATTTTGACATATCCATGCATAGTTGCTAGAGTATTTTATATCAATTTAGTATTATTTGCTTATTTTTACCTAGGTATCACTTAAATGTACTTATGGTTGATATGCAAGATTGAAGTATGGATACCTAGAAGCAAATCGTTTTACCATTGGACCTAAGTGGACCCCATGGTGATGTTGAATTATGTATCAATCTTAATTGCCTAGATCTTGAGCTTGATAGTCTAGTTGACCACATAGCCTCAATAGAGAAATCTCTAGAATGGCCTAAAAATCTAGTGAGAACCCTTAACCTTGAGGTTGGTAACATTACCAAGGACTCTCTAGTTGAGGTTCCTATCACAACACATAGTGGTAAGGTGAAAATGCTAAAATTAAGTTATCCAATAGAACCTCAATAGGCTCAAAACATTACCAAGGTCCTCTAGGATAACATTAAGATCTTTTCTTGGTCATATGAAGATATGCCAAGTCCTAACCCATGACTAGTACAATATAACATCATCCTTGAGCCTAGTATTAGAATAGTTAAGAAAAAATTTCACAAGATTAGGCTATATTTAGCCTTGATAATTTGTGATGAAATCATAAAACTATACTAAGATGATTTCATTAAAGTTATTGATTACATAAAATGGGTGTCCAACATAGTGGTAGTCCCTAAGAAAAACAAGAGTATATTTATTTTTATTGATTTCTAAGACCTAAATAAGGTAATTGTCAAAGACAATTTCCCTTTGCCTAGTATTGACCAACTTATCGATACTATGGCTGGACAAGCCTTACTATCCTTTATGGATGGGTTCTCGAGATATAACCAAATTAGGATTAACCCATAATGTCAACTTAGTATGACCTTGATGATTCCTTGGGGTACCTTTTGTCACATCATGATGCCCTTTAGTCTAAAGAATTCTAGAGAAGCCTACCAAAGAGCGATGACATATATCCTTAGTGATTATATGCTAGGATTACTTAATGATTATGTAGATGATATAGTTGTTAAGTCGAAAGTGGCCAATAACCATGTGCATGGCGTTAAGCTTGTGCTTAAATGATGCCTCAAGTATGAGCTTAGGCTTAACCCCAAGAAGTGTGTCTTTGACATCAAAATTAGTCAGATGCTTGGCATTGTAGTATCCAAAGAAGGAATACATGTCAATCCTAATAAGGTTAAAGCCATATTAAACCTTGCAGTGCCAACCAACCTTAAGGAGCTAATGGGATTACAAGGCATATTATAGTTTATCCATAGCTTTATCATTGGGCTTACAAATAAGTTACAACCCATGTAATACTTGCTTTAGAAAGGAGTTCACTATGAGTGGATGGATCAATGCTAAGAAGCCTTTGAAAACCTTAAGTAAGAGTTAGCAAAACTACCAACAATTTATCCACCAAAAAAGGATAAACCTTTTTACATGTACCTTGCTATCTTTGACATGTCTATCATGTCTCTAATCTATCAAAGATGAGATGATGGAGTAGAGTTACTTGTATACTACTCAAGCCATGCATTGATTGCCTATAAGACTTGATACACTGAAGTGAGAAGTGCTATTTAGCACTAGCCTTCTCATTGAAGAAGTTGAGAAACTACGTCTTCAAAAGCCAAGTCAACATCATTTGTAAAGATAACATGCTTAGATCCATCATGATAAATATCTACAAAAGTAGTTGTATTGTCCATTGGAAAGCCACAATAGCTGAGTTTGACCTTCACTACATCACTCAAGCCTTAGTCAAGCTATAGCCATGCAACTTACTATTTCACCAATAGAAGACCATGTGACCATAGATCCTAAATTTCTCAATGAACATATCAACATTGTTTGCAATGTACTTGAGGGCTATGAGGTGGTCATGCACTTTGACAAAGCTTCAATAGTCCATGGGGATAATGCTACTGCCATCATAACACTCTTTTCTAGTGAAATCCAATCCTTCATTTATTTTTTCAAGTTCCAATATACCAATAACATAGTAAAGTATGAAGGATTTATTAGGGTAATGATGGTAGCTTGTGATCTAGGAATAAAATGTCTAATGATCAAAGATTATTCACAACTTGTGGTTAAGCAAACAACTGAGATTTATGCATGTAAGGCCAAAAATTTGCAATCTTACTATCACCTAGGAAAGAAACTAATATAATAATTTATAGATGCTAATATCGAACATGTACCCTAAAATGAGAACATGCTAGCTAAATCCATTATGACCTTAGCCATTAGTGTGACACCTGATTTTTTTAGTAAGTTACCTACCTTAACTATGGACTATGCTATTTCCATTATGTAGAACACTAAGGATAACTTTGTAGCCTTTGTCAATACCACCTCTCCAAGGGAATGGTTTGATGATATCAAATTTTACCTCATGCATGGTGAATCTTCACAAGGCCTAACTACTTCTCAAGAGTATCTTGCATGTAAACAATCAAAACATTATGTCATTGTAGATGATAACACATTATGTTGATGTTCCTACGATGGCATATTGTTAATGTGCTTAGGCAAAACCAAAGCCCACATAGTCCTTGAATAAGTTCATGAGGGTATATATGTAGGACATATAGGACCTAGAGCCATGGCCACTAAGATTAAGTGGCTAGGCTATTACTTGCTCTATATGAAAAATGATTACCTACAATAGGTTAAAACTTATGACACTTTTCAATGGCATAGCAAACTAATACATGTTCCACCAACTACATTACACACTACTTAGATAACCTAGCCATTCCAATGGTGGGGGTTGGATATCATTAGACCTATAATGCCTAAGTCTTCCACAAGGCATAGCTTCATCATCATTGCAACTAAATACTTCATAAAGTGGGTTGAAGATATTTCCATAAGGAAGACAACATCTCAATAAGTTTATAGATTTATACTCGACAACATAGTAGCCCATTTTAAAATACCTATGACCATAGTCATAGATAATAGTCCATAGTTTACCAACCAAGAAATGAAAAAATTTTGTTATGATCTAGGCATTAAGCATTTCTTTTTGTCACTATACTATCCTCAAGCCAATGAACAAGCTAAATCTAGCAACAAGGCCATTGTAAACTTACTTAAAAGGGTGTTGAATAATAGTAGACACAAATGGCATGAGTAGCTTATCCATGCACTTTTGGCCTATTGAATGACCTTTCAAATTGCAACCAGTGTAACTTCATATAGCCTATTTTATGATTCTAAAGCTTTTTTATTCTTGAATTACAAGTTTCATTACTAAGGGTAGCTCTTTCAAACTTCATCAATGATGAATAGAACAAGGAGCTACACATCCTAAACCTAGTCTTGGTGGAGAAGCAATGAGTATGAATGCTTGCTTACATCACGTGATACTAGGAGAGGAAGAAACAATAGCATTACATTGAGCTACATAGATGGAGGATCAAGAAGGTAGACCTAATCCTCAAAGGTGTTTGTGAGCATGTAAACAAATTCTCAGCCAATTGGGAAGGACCTTTCTTGATCATCAAGGCCTATGGTAATGGAGCCTTCAAAATAGTAGACATAGATGGGAATGAATTGGCCAATCGAATAAATCATTCCTATCTCAAACCTTATTATATCTAACACATTTTCCTAGCAGGTACCAACATACATGACCATAGTAACCAATAACAAGTGAGCCAACATTCCTTTCCTTATCTTTTTTTGCATGATAAATGGATTGAAAACTTTGTAACATCTATAATGCAAGAAACAAATCCATTTTGGGTGTAATTATTGTGACCTTTAGTAGTCTAGTTCATTGATCCTTTCATGTAACCCTATGAATTGTATTGTGATAACATGCTTTCTTTTTTTTTTCTTTTTTCTTTTGTTGCTCTCTTGGAGTTTTTCTTGCAAGATGAAGCCTAGAGTCATTGTAAAGGTAAAACTCATTATGGTAGCAAGTCATCATGTGTCCTTAATGTGTAGGATTTGGGGAGTTTTTCCTACCATGCCAAGAGTGCTTATTCCATTTCATGTCTATTACCTTTCATTAAGCCCAACCTTGTAGCTTGATTATAACCTTCCTTACCTTAAATGACAATGTTAACCCATGTTTGACACATGCATTATGGTCATTTGATATTTCCTCCATCATGCTCCACTATTAAGTTTGTTAAATGTAACACATCTCATTCAATGAGAAAACCAAATTAAAACTAGCCTTGATAATGAAACCCAATGCAGGTTTCATCTCAAAAAAATAGGAAAGAAAATTTTCAAGAAGTTAAATGGTCAACAAAGACCAAAAGACAAACCAATGGCTTGAAACATGCAAAGGGAGAAGCCTAACAACTGAAGAAACCATGGAGTGAGATGTTTCTTCATCAAAAATATTACCGAGTGGCCAACACTTTAAATCATGACATGCAAAGGCCTTATCGATTATTCAACATGTTGTTGTCACATTTATACCAATTGATGAAGCAGATTTTATGAAATAATGCTAAGAATTAAATTTCCAAATTCAACTTTTTATTAGTGATTAAAAGGTAAGAATTAGATTATTTATTTCAAATGGCAATAGTGAGAAGCTTGATTAACAAAGATGTCAAAAGAAAATGAATGGAAAATACTCTCTATCTTCAAGGTATGCACATTCCAGCTAGAGTAAGAAAAATCAAAATAAGGTGTTTCTAGCCAAAGGATGAAAAATTTATGATTTTTTATGTAAAAAATATATATAATAGTGGAGATGAAATTCTAGAAATAATCAAGTGCTAGCCAAATATTTTCAATTGCAAGTTCATGCACATGCAACTACATCACCATTAGCTGCTATATTGCATAAGTCTATCAATTCTAGATTTAATGGTAAATTGGATGTCTCAAAGAATGATGATGATCAGAAACAAAATAGATAAATTTGTGCATCCATTTATTTTGAAAACTATATAAGAACTTCATCAGAAAACTAATAATGCAATTGCATTTTGGATGAACCACATTGAAAACCATTTCTATGTTGTATATTCTTCTGTGGAAGAGGCCATTACAATTGATGATGTAGTATTTAGTTTACAATGGCCTCCAAATGATGGTCAAATTTAGTTTTAGAGTCTATACACCTTGAACAAAGCAAAGAGAAAAAATTATCAAGTTTAGTGGCTTCAGTAGCTGATGAGTGGCGAGGTACCCCTACACTCCACCATACGAATACGAGCGTACACGCGCGATCCGGTCGAACTCCGCAGACTAAATGCCTTAACGCCACAAGAAACACTTGGGGTTAATCGTTCATTGTCTTCCCAGGCTTGCTTGTATGTGTCACGGTGTATGGTTAAGCAAGTCTGAGGTATGTGATTTTTTTGGGATTTTTGGCTTATCTCCTATGCTATCAGGGGAAAGGGTTGAGAAACTAAGCTAACTCTAACTAAAGATCTAAGTCTAAATTAACTAGCATCAGCATCCGTTCCCACTTACCAGACACACCCTGAACTATGCAACTGCAGCTTACCAAACACTAATCGTTTGT
>MNCI01026259.1:268611-416103 GCA_015680685.1 Gnetum montanum | reverse complement strand
TAGCCTAGCAATGAGCAGCCGATTCCTCAACTAGCCTTACACATTGGACCCTGAAGTTACCAAGCGCAGAATCCTGGAATACGCTATTGGGTTACCAAGCAGCAAATGCTCGTAATTGATTCGTACTCATGCATTGCGTCAAGCAGCCGATTCCTTGACTAGTCGTACACGTCCGTAGACGCTCGTAATCAAGTCGTACTTGAACGCACTAGGAAAGCAGTAAATGAAAGCAATAAATGAAACCACGTGCTGCAAGGTTTATCCAAACAAGTTCATCCTTATTGCCATACACAATTGGGTTCAGGTTACAAGCTGCTTGAATAAAGTGTCGTTCACTCTAGGACTCCTACTGTGGGCACATGGGGAAAAATTCTAACTCTGGAGCGATCAATCTGCCAGAGCTTCGCTACACTAGCCAGGATTGGGGAATGAAGGGAGTGCCACCTCTTATTTATAGATATGGCGGTAGGACGCAATATCGCGTACGCGATATCGCATGGGATGCGATATCGCGGCCCAGTGCAAGTCGTGTCTCATCAGTAGCATTTGATGAAAAATTTTCTAGATCAAGCCATAGTTTTGATGTAGCATTAACAAAATTAACAAGATTTTTTATTGTTGAAAAATGGATAGACTTGTCTAAAAATTTCATCATCATCTTAGAAAAAGAAGCCCTTGTCATAGGAAAAAGACATGGCAATACAAAATGCAATGATGACACTTGAGCCTAAATTGCAACAACAAATAATGTCATGGAATAAAATTTTAAAAAGGGAAGGTTGAATAAGATTCCATGACCTTGATTTTAGGACTTTTAGAGGAGCATAGGCCCTACAACTCATGAAAGAAGAAACTCTAAAAAAATTAGCATTTTAAGCAAATTGAGCATGTCAAACCTTCAACTATTTCGAGCAACAGAAATTTAGCTTTACATTCAAAATTAATATTCCAAAAGTCTTAAAGTAACAATCATCATTATAAAAAAACAAGACAAGGTTTCTTAACATAGAAGCTAAAATCAAGCTATACTACAATTGATGTTTTTCCCTTTTAAGGATATCCAGTGGGTTCGAAAACCCTAAACAAAGTGTATCTAGCACAATAGGATTTTCTCCATGCACAACAATGCCAACATTATTGATGGCAGCTCCTCATCAATTCTAATTGCTTTCACACACAAATTTTTGTTGGACAAAGGACCATGCAACTACAGGGTATTGGTGTAGTGAGAATTAGAGGAGGACATGAATCTACAATTTCTTACTTAACATTATTGACAACTATTTTGGAGTAACGTATAGCACAATAACAACTATAGAAACCAATGATAGTGCTAGTGGGAACACCATGCCTACCAAAAACACAACTGTACGATCCCAGTGGTAGAAGGATCTAGGAGCATAAGTAGGAGATGAAAGACATGCAAGAGCTTTCTGTGATGGAGGTGGCATGGTAGCAGGCATGATAGCCATGAATCTTGCACACCCTCTCAAAGACACACCTAATGTGGAATTACATAATTTTAAGGTCATGTGGTCTTAATAACATTTTAAAAAAAAGGAAAACTTATAGTTGTTTGAATTACAATTTGTAAATATTTTTTTAAAAAAGGGAGGGGGGTTTATGGTTTAAAAAGGAGGAATTTATAAAAATATGGTAAATACAAATTTATTTTCTATGGAAATTAAAGTTTTCCATAGAAGTTATGCCTTCCATAGAAAGTTATAACTAGATCTCCTTAATATTTATAAGGTTGTAATTACCAAGAAGACACATGCAAACTATGGCTTAATTTTCTCATAACTTCCTATAGAAGTTATAACTTCTTATGGTAGTTATGAATAAATTCCCTAGATATTTGTTATTCATCCTAAGCTTTCATGATTATTATAACTACCATGAAGCCACTATAACAAGGCTTCAAGGGTAGAATTCAAAAAAAAAGCTTTTGAGGAGAAGATACTTAGAAGAATATTGAAGATTGTAAAGCATGATTTGCTAAAGACATCAATTTAGCTACTTTGTTTTAATCCTATGAGTTTTTTTCTTCCCTTTTTGTTTTAGTTGCTTAGCTATTGGTCTAAATAGTATTGTTCTTGGCATTTAATTTTTGGATTTTCTAGATTATTCTTATAGCTTTATTTTTGCATAATAATAAACTTATATTAGTTTTGCCATATAAGAGCTTATGCTAATGTAGAAAATCATCTTGAGAAATTTAATAGAAATGTTGTATAGAAATTGCCTATTTGAGTTTTGAAGGTCTAGGAAAATCTTTGATACTTTGACTTGTTCGAAATCGCTTTATTTATTTTAAATTTTTTTGCCTTGAAATTTCAATCTTGAAATTGTCAAATTTTTCTACTAGTTCTAGTGCTTTCAATTCTTGACAACTATTAACTAGCCAAACAAAAGCTTATACTTATTATTTATAAAGCATTTTGGTGGTATAATAAGATTGTCTTTTATGACATTTCTTATTGAGCTTAGAGGGATTTGGACAATTTGTAATATTTATATTGAATTAGAATAACTTTATTGTAAAGTGTTTCATCATGTTCAATTTATCTTGCATAAATATTTGATATTCATACAAATACTCTTTCTTTTATGTTCTCTTTTTAAATCCTATGAATCCTGATATATTTTTAGTTTTCTTGTGCAATTTTCTCTTTGGGGGAAATTAGGAATAGACTGGCTAAATTGTGCTCAAGAATTTTTATGAAATTTTATGTGTTTCAAGTAGCATACTATAAGGACTATATAAACTAAGTGGCTTAATAAAATAGAAATTTTTAAAAACTCATAGTATTTGAAAATGCTAGCTAAAGCTCTTTTATTATAGCCAGTTACAGTTTCATACATAAACTTCAGCATTTCACTAAGTTTATTTGGAGGTATTTAGGCCTTGGTGTTGCTAGAAGACCAATAAGCACCTAAACCCTATTTTAAGGAACACCTTCATTTCCTATGACTCTAGGTCATGAGACTGGAGGTCCATAATGTTGATGATCCCAAATGGTTGCCAATAGTTCTTTTGATGCTAGAAGGAGGGTAAGAACATTTGTTATCTAAGTACATCACATTCAAAGAGATTGATAGTCCTAGCACACCAATAGTTCATTTTTGTTGCTAGAAGGGCTTTAAAAATTAGATACTATTTTGGGTTCATGACCAAACACATGATAGTTTAGAAGATTTTAAAGATTCCAAAGAAATTCCTGATTATAAGACTAACTATTTATTAGAAGGAGAATAGAAAAAGTGTTTTTTATTTTGAGACAAGTAGTGGACTAAATACTAGAAGGATGGGACGATCATCCCTTCTATCTAGTTTATTAGTCTATAATAGAAAGTCAAACAAATATAAGAGTTTAATAATCAAAAGGAATTCTAATAGGATGGAAAATCCTTGGCAAAGAGTTAGACTAGTAGGATTTCAAAACTACAATGATATACCTAAGGTAGTTTACAAATATTTTCCTAAGCCTTTTATTCTTGGAATAACTTACTTGGCTGAAGAATACCTTCACCTATTTGAGTTAGCTTTAGCTCATGCAAATATTCAACATCAACTCCAAGCTTATAGGTTGTTTGTAGCAAATTTAAAGGATATGGCTCAAAGCTGGTATTCAAAATTACCAAGTAATAGTATCATAAGTTGGGATGATATGAAAAGTCTTTTCTTGACCCAATTTGGTAATCAGTTAAATCAAAAATAGCTATATTGTGGGTTAGTACAAGCTAAGAAAGGAGTTAAAGAGTTAGTTAGAGGTTTCAATATTAAGTTTCAATGAATTTATGGGCTCTTTCAAAGAAAATATAGACCATTAGATGAAATTATTAGAGATATTTATCTTAAGACTGTGAATCCTAATATTTCAAGTTGGTTCAAGAGAACTCCAAACTTGCTAACACTAAATGCCTATTTTAGTGAAGCTATATAATTAGAAAAATAACTAAACTTGAATAATGAAGAGATTATCAAAACTTAAAAAAGAGAAGATGAAATGATGATTCCTATGCAAGATTATGCCTAACGTAAAGCATTAATGAGGCCATCTCATATTAAGACAAAGCAAGAGTTAGTAAGCAGAGAATCTAATAAGGGACAATTAATGAAAGATTTATCCAACAAAGTAGTGAAATTAGAGGCAAATTTTAAAATCAAGGAAGAAAAGAAAAATAGAAAACATAAGCATCAAGATACTAAGTTAATAGAAGATGAGGATAAAAGTGATCTTGCTATGTCTAACTTCCTTGATATTGAATCAAATAATGAGCTATTTAGTGTTCATTACATAAGAAAATCATCTAACAATGGATCTAGTAATACCTCTACTCTATCAAGTTTTGAAGAGGATATATCATCAAATGAAGCATATAATCACAATGAAGAAAATACAGATAATCTATGATCGAAAGAAATATTAATTAATTCTAGGCATTCAAACGTTATTTCTAATTCATCAAATAAGAGAAAGATTTTTGAAAAAATTAGATGAGAGAAAAATAAAAGTAGAGAAGATCAAGTAGATCAAGGTACTCAAAATCAATCTTTTAATAAATGCATGAAGAAACCAAGCTTTTATGGAGATAGAGAATATGATCTAGATGAAGAACTAAAACATGTCAAGGCTAACATTAGCATATATCAATTGCTTCAGATAAGAGATCATTAAAAAAAAATTCCTTAGAGTTCATTAAAGGTAAAAGGAGAGTTGGAGATTCAAGGTTAAGCTATGTGTCTAACATTGATAAGATAACAAAAACTAGCTATGATTGTACTCTTGATAAAGAATCTCCCCCTTTTCTTTTGATAATAAATTAAAAGATAAATATCTTCATAATTTTTTGGTCAATTTTAGAGCTACATCTACTATCATGTCATTTTCTATGTGCAAAAAACTTGGTTTAACTCCTAAACGATCTAGTAAAAAGATTGTTCAAGTGGACAAAGGTAGAGTGAAGATTGTGGATTAGTTGCCAAATGTTCTATTAGAAATTACTTCTACACCTTGTATAAAAACTAAAGTAACTATTCAAGTAGCATATATACTAGATTCACATAGTCTTTTGTTGAGTAGAAGTTGGAGTAAGAATTTCTTAGGATACATATCAACAGATTATTCACATATGTGGCTATCTTGGAAAGGGAAACCAAATTAAATATACATATATAGTGAAACTTTGATGATGGAAAAAATTACTTCAAATGGGAAGAACAAAGTTTTTAAAACAAGATCTTTTGAATCCAAAACTTGCACACTACAAGAAGTTTAAAACTCAGAAAAGAAGAAATCTCAAGAGGAAAGCAAATGGAAATTGTACTTTGATGGTTCTTGTAACTCCAAAGGTGCAAGAGATGGAATAATTCTAGTAAAAGATAATTCTACAACAATATTTATGGAAATTATTTTATCTTTTCCTTGCATGAATAAGAGGGTTGAATATGAAGCTTTAAGTATTGGAATTAAAGTAGCATTAGAAATGGGGATCACGGTATTCATCATAAAAGGAGATTCAAGATTGATTTATGAACAAATCAAGGAAAATTGTGTAGTCAAAAGCTCATTTTTGTGACCTTATAAATAGCTTGTCTATAAAATGTTAGGTCAGTTTCATTATTATAAAATAAAACATATAGGTAGAAAGGATAATAATATAATAGATGATTTAGCTAAGGTAGCTTCAACATTAGATGAGAAAAGGATAGTAAATTATGGAGTAGTAAATGCAAATGAATATCAATCATCAATACCAGATAACATAATGCATTTACAAGTATTTAAAGATGATGATCAAGTACTCAAGTTCTTGAAGAATAAGCAAGAATTCAAAAGTCAAATTACACCTAAAATATTGTCAAGTTCTAAGTATAATTTAATTCCCAAAAATATGATTGGTTATGAAACAAGTTTAGTAAAAATTTTCACACAAGGAAAAAATATACAAAACTTTGATGATCAAGCTTATGAAATAGTGAATCTTAGATCTACCAAGATATCAAAGATGTTAAACATCATGAAGGGATATAATTTATTTTTAGGAAAAAATTGTAATAACTATTTAAAAAATAATTTATAATTTCACTTAGTCTTATGATGATCTTAAAGCTTTTAGACTTGATGTGTTGACACATAAAATTCCTTTAATAGAAGATTGTAAGATGGTTAAACAAAAGAAAAGAAAATTTAATCCATCTTTTGAGATGGCCATGAAAGCTAAGAACAAAAATTTTTTACAAGCTAAAATCATATATCTAGTTTGATATTCAATATGGCTTGCTAATCTTATTCTAGTAAGGAAACAGAATGGAGACATTAGGCTTTGTGTGGATTTCAGAAATTTGAATGAAGCCTTCAAAAAGGATAAGTATCCACGTCCTAACATTGATGAAATGTTGATCAAAGTATCAAGATGTTAGGTATACTCCTTCTTAGATAGATTTTTAGGTTATAATCAGATTATGGTGGATAAGGGTGATAGATATAAAATAATATTTATCACGAAATGGGGAACATTTGCTTACAAAAGAATGCCATTTAGATTCTCAAATGTCAAGGCAACCTTCCAAAGAGCAATGAACTTAGCTTTTAAATATTTGATAGGTGAGTTCATTGTGGTTTATTTAGATGATATTACTATCTATTTAGAAAGGAAGAAAGATCATATCATTCATCCTTAACAAGTTTTTGACAAATGTCATGCATATGGTATTTCATTAAATCCTAAGAAATGTATCTTCGAGGTTAAATCTAGAAGTTTACTAGGCCATCTAATTTGTCAAGAAGGAATTTCTATAATTGACACATGAGTTCAAGTAGTACCAAATATTGAGCATTCAACAAATAAAAATTCTCTTTGATCTTTCTTTGAAATGATAAATTTTGTTGAGAAGTTTATCCTAGGATTCACTAAAATTACTAAACCATTAATGCACATGCTCAATAAAGATATCTCAGTAAGGAAAACACCAAAACTAGAGAAATCCTTAGTAGAGATTAAAAGGACTATTCAAGAAGCTTCCTACTTGCTTTAACCAAGATTGAAGGAAGATTTTTGGTTATATGCTTTTATCTCAAATCAGTCAATTACTACCATTTTAAGTCAAAGAGATGAAGGTCAAGATGAACCAATTGCATTTTTTGGGCATCATTTGAAAGGTTTATAACTAAATTATTTAGATCTAGTAAAACAAGAATTTGTAGTTATTAAAGCACTTCAGCATTTCAAATATTACTTAGAAAGCTCATTAGTTCATATGATGCTAATAGAGCCTACGGTCAAACAATTCTTGGCTCAAACTAAAATTATATTGAAAAGAGGGAAGTGGCTTATAAAGCTTTAAGGTTTTAGTTTTTCATTGAAAATCTACAAAACTATTAAAGAAATGGGATTAGCCAAGTTAATGACTAGAGAAAATGAGATATGTGTACTAAGAACTCATGAAAGAAGTTGGTATGATAAAATTCTTAAATTTCTAAAGATGAGAAAAGTTATAAATAATTTAACTACAACTTAGAAAAGAGATGTTTTCAAGAAGGCAAATAAATTTGTGGTTAAAGATGGAATTCTATATAGGAAGACTTCAGAGGGGTTTTTTTGGAATGTGTTCATGACAATCAAGTCAATCCTATTTTAGAACAATTCCATGATCATGCTAACTTATTTTGTTAGTCTCCTAAGGCCACTATATAGCATATGCTCCATTATGATTTTTATTGGCTGAGCATGTACCAAGATATTAGCTTGAAAATTCAAAAGTGTTATAAATGTTAGATTTATGGACTGAATATCAAAAAGGCTAGAGCTTCCTTAAAATCGATAATTATGTATAGATCATTTTAATAATGGAGCTTAGATTTTATCGACACAATTATTCCTTCAAGAGCTAGGCATCAGTTTATTTTGACATCCACTGATTATTTTACTAAATGATTAGAAGTAAAAGCTTTAACAAACTATTCATCAATGGATGTGATTAGATTCCTAGAAGATCAAATTCTAAGTTACTTTGGTATGCCTAAAGTGTTGGTATCCAATACTGGACCTACTTTTCAATCTAAGGAATTTATAACATGGACATCAAAGAAATCCATTTTTCTATTTTCTTCTTCCAATTATTATATTCAAGGAAATGGCTTAGTTGAATCTACAAATAAAAAGCTTGTTTTCTACATCAAAAAGTTAATGGAAGGGAATCCAAGAAATTGGATTAACTACTTACAATCCACATTATGCACTAATTGTATTAGGTTTAAAAAAAGCTATTGGAACATCAACTTATAGTTTAGTTTATGGTTTTCCTACAAGAGTTACAAATAAGATTATAACCTTGGCCTCTAATTTTGAATAAAAATATAGTGAGAAAATTAATAAAGAGAGTTTTGGCAACCATTTGGAAACGAACAACCAAATGTTGGAGGCCTCTAAATCTCATGACTTTGGGTTATAGGATCAAACATGTTCTTCTAACAAGGTTTAGGTGCTTGCTAGTCTCTGGCAACACCAAGGCCCAAATACCTCCAAATAGACTTAATAGTTATAAAACAAAGTAATTGTGAGTATGTGTTTGTTGTTTTAAATGTTGAAATGGTTGGGTTGTGTATAAAACCATAATTGGCTATCATAAAAGAGATTCAACTAACTTTGTCAAATACTATGAGTTGTTGAAGATTCCTATTTTGTCTAATCACTTAGTCTATATAGTCCCTATAGTAGATTACCTATAACAAATAAAATTTTGCAAAAACATTTGAACAAAATTCTGCCAATCTACTCCTAATTTCCCCTAGAGAGAAAACTCTACAAGAAAACTTAAAATAGAGTAAGATTTAATGGACTTTGAAAAAGAAAGAAATGAAAGTAGATTTGTGTGAACTCTCAAATATCTAAGCAAGATAAATTAACATAAGGAAACACTTCATAATAAAGCTATTCCAATTCAATCTAACTACAAATTGTCCAAACCCTTTGAGCTTAACAAGAAATTTTCTAAAGACAATCTTATTATATTACCAAAATTGTTGCATAAATGATGAAGTACGAGTCTCTACTTTGGCTAGTTAATAGTTGTCAGAGATTTCATTCAACAGAGCCTTCAAAAAATTTGACAATTTCAAGATTGAAATACCATGGCAATACACTTTAAAAAAATGAAGCTATTTCAATCATCTTAAAATACCAAAGATTTTTCTAGATCCTTTATGCTTAAAATAGGAAATTTCATTAGGACATTACTATTAAATTGCTCCTGAGGCTTTTCAACAACATAAGCTATTCCATGGAAAATCTTAATAGAAGTGTAATATTATTCAAAAATAGAGCTATAAAAGTAACCTAGGGGAAAATCCAAAAATTAAATGCCAAGCATGTTACTATCTAAACCATTAGCTAAATAACTAAAACAAAATAGGAAGAAATGAAGTCATAGGATTAAAACAAAGTAGCTAAATTGATGTCTTTAGCAAGCCATCTTACAAGTAATATTTAATTGTCTTTTTCACAATTCCTTTACCTTTTTAATCTACCCTTAAATCCCCTTTTATAGTGACTTTAAGGTAGTTACAATCATCATGAAAAGTTGAGGTGGGTTACAAATATCTAGGGAATTAATTTATAACCATCCTAGGAAGTTATAGCTTCCATAGAAGTTATGATAAATTATAGAAATATATGCCATGGTTGGCAAGTGTCCTCTTAGTTACAAATATCATATTATGTTTCCATAAGAAGTTACAACTTTCATGGGAAGTTTAAACTCTCATAGAAAATAAAGTTATATTTGCCAAGTGGCTAGTAGTTATAACCACCCCTTTTGAAATCCATGATATAAATATACTATAAAATCCTTTACTTGATTAGCTATGCTATGTGATACATTTTCAAGCTAATGGATGTTTAGCAACTAAATTTGTCTTGTAATTTTAAGCAACATTTGCATAAACTGTATAAATCACAATTTGATATTTTGCCCTAGAGAATTCCTAAGAAAAAAGTCATAGAAATTTTTAATGGAAAATGTGGTTCTTGCATCAAGCAGCATCTATACAATATTTTTGGTAGCAATACCCATGATTGCCCTACTATAACCCTTGCACTGTTTCCCTATTATTCCTCCATGAAACACTTGAGAGGTTCATGATTACTCCTATTGTCATGTACCACCATCTACATAATTATCATTATCTTGCAATTCATCATGCTAGATGTCGATTTTCTACCTTTTCCGTGTGTGATGCCATGTGCTCCATTCATCACAAATATTTTCTAAAACCCTTGGAACACATCGTCTCCTATGCTCCTCTATCACTATTTTTACTCTCACTATGAAGTTGGTGATGTGCTAGTAAAGTATCATCTTCTTGATGGTAGTGTCAACCTTACAAATGATGAGGGAAATTATGAGAATGAAGTTGGCATCAAGACATTGCTTGCACCAATCCCACTAGTTCAATGTTTACCTTTGCTTAACTAATGCCCAATATTCTATTTGAACCTGCCATAGATTACCTAGGGGAAGTTCTTACTTATGTTTTTAGGAAAATGATTGAGAGAAAAAATGGAAATAATACTTGTTTGGTGATAGGTTTGCAGGATGTGCAGTATGTATTTGATGAATTAGCTCTCATAAATACTATGCCCTAGAATTGCATGATTGCAGGATATGCCTCTCATGGATGGTCTCATTGGGCTCTAGATCTATTCAACTGGAAATCAAATTGAATGATCTAATGTTTACCAATGTGATTCTTAATTGCTTTCATTTGGCTACCCTGAAATAGGCCTTGAGATTCATGAACTTATTTTACAACACTACTTCCAAGATGACATTATGGGTTAAAATTGAACTTGCTCTACCATGAACTTCTAGAGTAGAATTTAATATATATTATTTTAAAACTACATATTAAACACTTTTATTTGTACTAGATAACTCTAGCCAATACAATATTTCATGTCACATACTTGAACATATCAGTTTCATCTTTATTCTTTATGACTCAAGATGTTTGTTGTGATTCACCTCTTCTATGAGTTTTAGTTTCTTTCTTTCATCTAGATGAGGAAGTGGAATCCTAAACTTTATTTTTATGTGAGTGAATTTCACATTGAACTCAAAATAGTCATTGACAACCATAGTTTTTATCTTGGGTTGTTTATGAAGAAATTTGTACCTAGAACAAGGTAATGAATGTAGCATTTTAGTAATATTTTCATCTAGGAAACTCAAGTCAGCTTTGATGTCAAGGTAACGTAGCCTATGGTACATATTAAATGTGCCAACATCATTATATCTCTCTTGTGTTTCATGCACAAAAGACTCAACTTACTTTAACAAGTTTTTACTCTTAACAAATACCTTTCTTTTAAAAAAAATAGCATTGGTAAACTGAGCCTTTACACTCCTAATTCTATCCTTGTTTTTCAACATACCAGTGGAATTATTAGTCTATTCTTAAATGCACAAAGTCACAAACGTTCACATTCTCAAAACCCAATAACACCTTTCAAAGCTAAGCTAAATCATCAATCAAAACAATCTCAAAGAAAAGTGATATTTTTCAATCACTTTCCTTTGTTTTTACTTGATCAATTTTTTTTGCACTTAATTTCATAAAGCTTGCTCCATTAAATGGCCTTATGTGATAGCAGATAGAAGTTTCATGACCTTGCTCATTAAAAGAGAAGTCAAAATGGATAAAGCTATGGATAATCTATTAGAAAATTCTTCTCTAGTTAAAAGATGATTTGATAGAAAGGCCATGAAAAGAACTTTTAAAGCTGGTGATCTAGTGTTATTATGGAATATGAAAAAACCTAATAAATTTTTAGCTAGATGGTTGGATCTATTTTAGATCAAGAAACAATTATTGAAAGATACATACAAGTTGTCCACATTAAGTGGATTGTAATTGCAGCTTCTATATAATGTTTTACATGCAAAATATTACTTTAGGCAACTACCCATAACTTAGAATATATATATTAATAATATATACTTATATATAATAATATAATGTATAGTAGTAACATAATGATAATAATAATATCTTGTATACATATAGTAGTAAGTAACAAATTTTTCTGTGTAAGATTTAAAATATATATACATACATAATATGTGTGTATATCATATACATATATTAGGACATGTGTATATGATATAATAAAATATGTATACATAAGAGTATTAGTTAAATTTGGAGTGTTAGTTTAAAATTTAAATTTACATTATCTCAAGTAATCATTACTTGTTATGTGTATTAACTAAACTTTAATAGGAGTACTAGTTTTACTAACCACATAATGGAAAATTAATTTAAAACAAACACATAATGGAAATTAATTTTATCAACCATATGATGGTGGGAAGTGAATAAGCCACAGTTGAGTGGGAAAGATAGTTATTTGAATGGTGGGAATTTCAAATTTTTCTTACATTATATAAAGAGTTTTGGTTTGTATGAAAAACATCTTCCAATTCAACACTTGAGCAAGAAAGGCAAGTGAAATATTCTTAGTTTGAGGTAGAAAGTAAGCTTAAGAGAGATGGTAGCAAGAAGGTATTTTATTACTTATGTGAGTAGTTGTTGTCTAGAGCATGTCATGAGAGCATTTTGTAAGGAAACTACTTGTGTTGCATCATCTAAAAGTCCATTCTTACTTTGGCTTTTGGATGAATTTATCTTTCTCACTGATAAACACTCCATAAATTCAAATGTTTGGGGTAGCTTTTACCAATGCACAACTAAAGCTAAACACCAAGGAGAGCCTAATCAAGATGATTCTTTGGGAGAGTCTTTCATGTCACAATATACATAAGCAAATGGGTATAAAGAGCCTCACAAATCAGTAGCCAAGGAGTTATATGAAAAAGAGATGGGTACAATTGCTAGAAACAATGGTGAAATAGAAGAAGTTGAAGATCCAACAAGGCAAGGAGAACAAAGAAGAGCATTCATCACCATGGAAATCAAATATGAGAGAATTCACAACATGAGGATTTCAAAAAGGGTTAGCTTAACTATTCTTTTCCCTCCTATGAATAATTGATAAAAGCTCTTATTGTATAGTTTATTTCTTGTTTTATAGGAATGAGGTTTTTACACTATCAAACCTTAAATTTGGTTGAAATTTTCTTTAAAAAAGGATTTTTGGTTTTTGAAAAAATATTCTATAAATTCTTGTAAAATTTTTTTCTAAGGTTGGAAATTATGTAAGCATGAAATTCAATGGAATTTAACATCTACATTGAAGTTCCAAGCCTGAGAAAAAAATTCAAAACTCAACAAAAAACCTTTAAAAAATTTTAACAAAATTGCACAAATAATCCGAAAACTATAGAAAATGACTACAATAGATGACCAATAAAAAATATCAAAAAAGATTTTACTTAGCCAAACCCACTTCCAAACCCTCCCTAACACCTTAGAGTATCCCTAGGACACTAGGACATTGGCTGAAAAAAGTTTCTAAACTACCAACACTTTGTATCTTCACAAGGGTAAAACCATAACAACAAAAAAACCTCACTTTAACACTAGTTTACAAAATAATTCACCAAAGTCAACCATGTAATCAAGTTTGATGATTCCTTAGCTAATTAAATCCTTGAACAATGAAATAAAAATAAAAAACTAGAAACCATAAAAATTCCTAGCCATTTTTACAAAATTAAAATGCACATTTAACAAGAACAAAACCATAATAGCAAAACCCCACTTTGCGTGAGTTTACAAAAAAAATTGTCCAAAATTGATCATACATGGAAACTTAGTAATTCCATGGTCATTGGAATCATTAAATAAAGAAATAAAAATCCAAAACATGAAAACCAAAAATATTCTTAATCTTTCTGACATGAAAATATACCAAAGTACCATGAAAAATAGCCAAAAACTGAAAACCCACTTTGAACGGTCTTATGGAAAAATTTGTAGAGGATCAACCATAAGTCAAAATCAAATGGTTAAAAAATTAATTTAACTATTAAATGTAGTACTACAACCATATGGCTAAAAAAACTAAAATTTCTAAACCTTTTGTACATAAAAAAAATACAAAAATGGTGTTTCTTTTGGGCCCAAAATTACAAAAAAAAATGCATAGAAATAGCCGAAACCAATTTTTTATTCAACACACACCAATCACACAACCCAAGAAACACTAAAAGCCCATAAAAATAGCCTAGATCTAATGTAGGAATTTTATGAAATTTAATCCCAATCAATAGACAAACCCCTACAACAAAAAATGCCTAGCATTTCAATCGAATTTTGTGCAAAATGGTTACGATTTGTGTACTTGGGAGTCATGGTAGTGGAGATTTCAGCAATTACTAGTCCTAAGAGATTGAATAGGCCTTGGGAAATAGCATTAGACTCCTTCAAGGTTGGATTATTTGTGGTGAAAGCCTTCCTCTTAGACATGGTGATGAATAACATGGAAATGAATAACATGGAAATGGTTGAAATCCTAGAGCCTTTAGCAATCCTTCTTTCAACTATGCTAGCCTCTGGGTGTAGAAAACCTATGACTACATTGGAAATGAAGGTAGTAAATGCTAGAATAGAAATAGAGCTCTAATGCAATGTGTTGCATGATGGGAGTGGTATGCCAATAATGATTTGTGTAAAATTATGTTTTGGAAATCACTCTTAAACCTATGCATCTAATTCAAAACCATGGTTTTCCAAAAACATCCACCTAAGTCTCACCAAACTTTCTCATAACAATTTAAAATTATGACTATGCTAGGTGAGTGGGAAACCAATACATGAAAAAACTCAAAATTAAGATGGACCCCACTAAGCACCTATGTAGTAAGCCAATGGAAATCCTAACACACTTGGGATTTTAGCTTCCTATGGTGACTATGCTGGGGTTCAATCACCCAGAAGCCTTAGAATGGGTTCTATAATACCAAGTGTGGATAAAATTCACCTCTAAACTATCCATCCATGTCATGAAACCTTATGTCGAATATGGGAAACTAAATGTTGACACTAATGAGAACTAGACAACAAGGAAGACAAAATCCCACATCAAAACATGCTCTACATAGTAACTACACTAACTAGTAGCATAACTACTCTAGCTAGCATAGTCACAAGTGGGATAAAGCCTTTTTTCATTAACCAAACTCCAAATTAACTACAAAATTGCAACACCATACACCAAACCCTAGAACCTTTGGTAGCCCTAAAATAGCAAGCAAGTGATCCAAAATAATTCAAATTCATTATCTCACTTTAGACTACACTAGGGATGCCCTTCACTATGCTAGCTAGTGTAGTCTTAGCATAGTTGGGTTAAGTTGGATTACTAGAAGTGAGAAATAACCTCCAAAGTGCCATATCTTGACCTTATTACACCTTCAAAACCCTCAGTGATCTTGTATTAGCAAACTATAAGATGAAAGAAGGAAAAATTTCATTTTATTTTTTAAAATACATTAAGGAGACCTAGAACCATGATTTATAGCATATTCATACTTCCCAAACATCAAAATGGATTACCAAATTGTCAAATCAACTTTTGAAATCACCATGCCAACCGAAAAACCTTGTTGGAGACTTCAAGAGTTACTAAACACCGCAACCTAAGTTAGAAATCAACAAGGATCATCCTGCACCTATCAACTACACAAGAGGAGACCTAGACTACATTGGCCAACATAGTCCAATGATCTATGATCATTCAAAATCAAATCAACCACCAAAATTAATCATTTCAAGCCTGAAATTCTAGTTTTTGACACTAGTGATCCTAGTACTTAAAAACCTAGTCAATCAATCATAGAATTTCACCAAAATCCAAGATCCATTGATTATGCTAGAGTAGGCATGGAATACACTAGCCAGCATAGTTCCACCATAGTCATGATCTAAGATTGATTCAACTAGTAAGTTGATACTCAAAACAACTCAAAACCTAACTTGGAAATCTAGAACCTATTTTGCCTTGACCAATTATGAATGTAAATCATTTTAATCCTAGAAATGTCATATTCACCCATTCTACACTGAGGCTAGGGTCAACTATGTTTCCTCGCATAGTCACAATAGAGAATCATCATTTCAATGTTTAAATAACCTTCATAATTGATCATTTTGAGCCAAAACCCTAGCTAGAGACATCAGTAATCTTGGGAACCATAGAGCCCGATTGATTAATCATAGAAACCCACCAAAAGCTAGATTCCACATGTAACTACACTAGAACAGGCTATTACTATGCTAGCCACTGTAGTCCCAACATAGTCATGGTTGTGAGTTGATGAGATTGGTATCTTGAAATTTCAAATGGCCTAAAATTTGACTTAAGACACATACAACATTAACTAACATTTTCAAATGATAGTTTCACCTTGTTTGATCATGGGAATGTTTGATTCCATGTGACTACACTAAGGTAAGGCTGGGACTATGTTAGCGAACATATTCCTAGTGTAGTCCTTGTCCCAAGGTGGTTTAACCAATACAACAACACTCAAAATGGCCAAACACTTAATGTTGGAAGCTTAGAACCCTAAAATCCTAAAGGTGGCTACAATTTGACCTTGATCAACCACAAAAAATCCAAATTTTAGTCCACCTATACTAGGGTAACCCTCAACTACGTTGGCTAGCGTAGTCATGAGGTGTAGCTACTGAAACTTCACTTTTAGTAGCTATTTTGACTTTCAAATGCCCAATTTTGTTCCTCTAAGACCCTGTGCTACCCTAGGAAGCTAATGGAACACTAATGGCAACTCTAGAATCCCATAAATCCATTTCTCACATGCATCTAATCTAGGGGTGACCTTAACTACACTAGCCAACATAGACCCAATGTAGTCACTAGTTTTAGCATAATTTCTAGCTTCTGGAGGGTGAAAATAAGTCAAAATGCATCAATCTTTAATTCTAGTTCATAGTCTTGGTCATATAGATCATTAAAAATAAAATAGCCAAAAAAATTTGGAAAACCATCTACTATCACCAACTATGCTTAGGCTTGGTTTGACTATGCTGGCCAGTGTAGTCACCAAGAGAGCCCAGCATAGTCATAAGAAAATGTATCATTTTTGCCTTCAAATAGCCTTGAAATGACCTCATCATGTGTCCAAACTCACCTAATAGCCCTGTAGACCTATACCATGCCTCATTAAGGCATAATAGTGGCATATTTTAATACTAGAAATAGTAACCTTCTTCTATTACATGTTTTTCATCCTAGTTGGTTTGACCTTGTTTCATGATGTTTCTACTTGTTTTGATATTGCAATGCATGGTTGACTTGTAGAGATTACTAGTTGACCTTATTCAACCTCTATTTAGCTCTAGTTTTACCATATCTACCTTATTCTCTCTCTTGTGGCCTCCATTGACCTTGTTTAGTCTCTAATTGGCATTAGGTGATTGGGCTTGACCATCCTTTACCATTGTTTGACACCATGTAATCATCATATGCCTACTAAACCCTAAAACTAGCAAAAGAATGGTCCACTAAGGCCTAAAATGGAAAAATCTAACCATGTATGACCATGTTTTATCTTATGTTTCTTACTTTGATAGATTTAGACTTGCTTCACTATGTTTTGACTTGATTTGACCTTGTTATCCATTGTTGAGTTTTATTGTTTGGCCTTGGTTTCATTGTTAGTAATTAGGGCATCACTTGATCCCATTACACTAAGTGTTCTCATCGTTTGGTCTTTATTTAACCTTGTTTACACCTTGTTTAATCATGGAGAACCATGCTTTGGCTAATCCATGCATAGTTGATAGAGTATTTTATATTATTTTAGTATTATTTACTCATTTTTACCTAGGTGTCACTTAATGTACTTATGGTTGATATGGAAGATTGGAGTATGGATACCAAGAAGTAAATCATTTTACCATTGGACCTAAGTGGACCCCATGGTGTTGTTGAATGATGTATTAATCTTAATTGCCTAGATCTTGAGCTTGATAGTCCAATCAACCACATAGCCTCAATAGAGAAATATCTATAATGGCCTAAAAATCTAGTCAAAACCCTTAACCTTGAGGGTGGTAACATTACCGAGGACTCTCTAGTTGAGGTTCCTATCACAACACAATGGTAAGGAGAAAACACTAAAATAAAGTTCCTCAATAGAACCTCAATAGGCTAAGACATTACCAAGGTCCTCTAAGATAACATTAAGATATTTACTTGGTCATATGAAGATATGCCAAGTCTTGACCCATGACTAGTACAATATAACATCATACTCTAGCCTAGTATTAGACTAGTTAAGTAAAATTTTCATAAGATTAGGTCAAATTTAGCCTTCGTAGTTTGCAATGAAATCACAAAACTATACTAAGATGATTTCATTAGAGCTATCAATTACATAGAATGGGTGTCCAACATAGTGGTAGTCCCTAAGAAAAACAAGAGTATATGTATTTGTATTGATTTTTGAGACTTGAATAAGGTAGTTATCAAAGACAATTTTCCTTTGCCTAGTATTGACCAACTTATCGATACTATGGCTGGACATACCTTACTATCCTTTATGGATGTGTTCTCGGGATATAACCAAATTAGGATTAACCCAGAACATCAACTTAGTATGACCTTCATAATTCCTTGGGGTACCTTTTGTTACATCATGATGCCCTTTAGTCTAAAAAATGCTGGAGAAGCCTCAATGAGTGATGACATATATCCTTAGTGATTATATGATAGGATCACTTAATGATTATGTAGATGATATAGTTGTTAAGTCCAAAGTGGCCAATAACCATGTGCATGGCCTTAACCTTGTGCTTAAATGATGCTAACCTTGTGCTTAAATGATGCCAAAAGTATGAGCTTAGGCTTAACCCCAAGAAGTGTGTCTTGGGCATCAAAACTTGTAAGATGCTTGGCATTGTAGTATCCAAAGAAGGAATACATGTTGATCCTAATAAGGTTAAAGCCATATCAAACCTCGTAGTGCCAATAAACCTTAAGGAGCTAATGGGATTACAAGGAAAATTACAGTTTATTCATAGGTTTATCAATAGGCTTACAGATAAGTTACAACCCATGTAATACTTTCTTAAGAAAGGAGTTCACTATGAGTGGATGGATTAATGCCAAGAAGTCTTTGAAAACCTTAAGTAATAGTTAGCAAAACTACCAACAGTTTATCCACCACAAAAGATAAACCTTTGTACATGTACCTGGCTTGACCAATTTAACTTTTTATTAGTGATTGAAAGATAAGAATTAGAGTAGTTATTTCAAAGGGCAATAGTGAGAAGTAGGATTAAGAAAGGTGTTAGAGGAAAATGAATGAAAAGTACTCTCTATATTCAATGTGTGCACATTTCAACTATAGAAAGGAAAATTGCAGTAAGGTTTTTCTAGCCATAGGATAAAAATTTTGTGGGTTTCCCATGAAAAATATATATATAATAGTGGAGATGAAATTCTAGAAATACTCAAACACTAGCTAAATATTTGCAATTACAAGTTAATGCACTTGCAATTGCATCACCATCAGCTTCTATATTGCATAAGTCTATCAGTTCTAGATTTAATGGTAAATGGGATGCCTCGAAGAATGATGATGATTAAAAACAAAATAGATAAATTTGTGCATCCATTTATTCTAAAAATTATATAAGAACTTCTTCGAAAAATTGACAAAGAAACTACATTTTGGATGAACCACATTAAGACCCATTGCTATGTTATGTATTCTTCTATGGAAGAGGCCATTACAATTTATGATGTAGTATTTAATTTACAATGGCCTCCAAATGGTGGTAAAGATTTGGTTACAGAGTTTATAGATCCTTAACAAAGAAAAGAGGAAAATTATCAAGTTTAGCAGCTCAAGTAGAATTTGATGAAATTTTTGCTAGATTAAGCCATAGTTTTGATGCAATGTTAACAAAATTAATGAGATTTTTTATTGTTGAAAAATGGACAGACTTGTTTGAAAATTTCATCATCATCTCAGAAAAAGAAGCGCTTACAGTAGGAAAAAGACATGGCAAGACAAAATGTAGCAATGACACTTGAGCCTACACTATAGCACCAAATCATATCATTAAATAAGATTTAAAAAGGGAAGGTTGAATAAGATTCCATGAACTTGATTTCAAAACTTGTAGAGGAGCATATGCCCTACAAGTTTTGAAAGAAGAAGCCCTAAAATAATATGTGTTTTAAGCAAACCAAGCTTGCCAAATCTTCAACTATTTCGAGCAATCTAAGTTTGGCTTCACATTTAAAATTAATATTCCAAAAGCCCTAAAGCAGTGATCATTACTATATATAAGAAAAGAAAATGTTTCTTAACATATAAACTAAAATCAATCTATACTACAGTTGCTATTTTCACCCTTTTAAGGGTATCCAGTAGGTTTAGAAATCCTAGGCAAAGGGTATCTAGCATAGTAGGATTTTCTTCACACATAGCAATGTGGGATTTCTTAATGGCAACTCCTCATTGATTCCAATTGCTGGCACATGCAAAGTTTTGTTGAACAAAGGATCATGTAGCCACAAGGTATTGGTGTAGTGAGAATAAGAGAAGGACCTGAATCTGTGATTTCTTGCTCAAAATCATCGACACCCATTCTGGAGTAGCATCAAGTGCAATAACAACTATAGAAACTAACTATGGTGTTTGTGGAAATGCCTGCCTACCAGAAACATAGCTACAAGATCCCAGTGGTAGAAGGATCTGGTAGTGGAAGTAGGAGGTGAAAGATGTTTAAGAGCCATGTGTGATGGAGGCAACACGGTAGCAAGCATAATAGTTGTGAGGGTTGCACACCCACTCAAAGGTACACCAAATGTGGACTTACATAACCTTAAGGCCACATGGTCTTAATAACATTTTTTATACAATTTCAAGAAAAACTTATAGTTTCTTTGAATTAGACTTTGTAATTTTTTAAAAAAGAAATAGGGAAGGGGGTTTACAGTTTTAAAAGGAGGAATTTATAAAAATTTCTTAAATATAACTTTATTTTCTATGGGAATTAAAACTTTCCATAGAAGTTACAACTTCCTATGAAAGTTATAACTAGATCTCCTTGATATTTGTAAGGTTGAAATTACCAAGAAGACACTTGCCAACTATGACATGATTTTCTAATAACTTCCTATAGAAGTTATAACTTAATATGGTACTTATGAATAAATTTCCTAAATATTTTTTATTCACATTAACCTTTCATGATGATTGTAACTACCATGAAGCCACTATAAAAAGGCTTCAAGGGTACAATTCAAAAAAAAAAAAAAGTTTTGAGGAGAATGTACTTAGAATAATATTGAATATTGTAAAGCATGGCTTGCTAAAGACATCAATTCAACTCCTTTGTTTTAATCCTATGAGTTATTTTCTTTCCTTTTTGTTTTAGTTGCTTAACTAATGGTCTAGATAGCATTGTTCTTAGCATTTAATTTTTGGATTTTCTAGATTATTCTTATAGCTTTGTTTTTGCGAAATAGTAGACTTCTATTAGTTTTGCCATATAAGAGCTTATGTTGTCTTAGAAAAGCATCTTGGGAAATTTAATAGAAATGTCTTATAGAAATTTCTTGTTTGAGTCTTGAAGGTCTAGGAAAATCTTTGATAGTTTAACTTGTTTAAAATAGCTTCATTTTTAAAAAAAGTTTACTGCCTTGGAATTTCAATCTTGAAATTGTCAAATTTTTCTACTAGTTCTAGTGTTTGCAGTTCTTTACAACTGTTAAATAGCCAAATAAAAGCTTGTACATGTTATTTATAAAGTGTTTTGGTAGTATAATTAGATTAGCTTTTACAAAATTACTTGTTGAGCTCAAATGGTTTTGGACAATGGGTAATATTTAGATTGAATTGAAATAGCTTTATTGAAAATGTTTCATCATGTTCAATTTATCTTGCCTAAATGTTTAAGATTCACAAAAATCTACAATTTTTTATTTTCTCTTTCTAAATCCTTTAAATCCCACTCTATTTCTAGTTTTCTTATGGAATTTTCTCTCTAGAAAAAATTAGGAGTAGATTAGTAGAATTGTGCTCAAGCATTTTTGTGAAATTTTATGCATTTCAAGTAGTGTACTATAGGAACTATATAGAATAAGTGGCTTGAAAATATAGGAATCTTTAATAACTCATAGTATTTGACAAAGCTAGCTAAATTTATTTTATAATAGCTAATTATAGTATCATAAACAAACCCAAGCATTTTAAAATTTACAAAAATAAACACATACTCACATTTAGTCTATTTCATAGCCACTATGTTTATTTGGAAGTATAAAAGCCTCAGCATTACCAAAAGACTAGGAAGCACCTAAACCTTATTTTAAGAAACACCTTCATTTCTTGTAACTCCAAGTCATGAGACCAGAGGCCCATAATGTTGGCAATCCTAAACAGTCACCAACACATATCAGTGTCATATTGTAGTCATGATGTCAACCTATGGAGCTCATTGTTAATCCTCATAACCATTTCTTGATGACCAAATGTAACTAACAACTTTTATCATCCCATCATAACCTTATCCCATTATCACAAAGCACTCTTTAACATGGTTTAACTCTATAGGATCAAGCGTATGGAGGAAATGTTGGTGATGGATTTATAGTGGTGTTTTGTATTCTTTATCGATGTCTCTTAGGTTAATCCTCCAAATATCAATAAAGAGGGGCTAATGAAATATCACCAAGAAGACATATGTTATAACCTCTAACCTTTACCGCCGAACTTGAGGAAAAATGTTATTGTAAATGTAAGGTTTGTAGTGCAAGAGCTATGATCTTGCATACTTTAACATTTTGAGATTAAAAAATGCCTCATAAGTTGTTACTGCCTCACTTCCCAAGTGGTAAAAAGTAATATTATGTCTACATATGGGCTTAGGAAGGGTAAAAATGCCTTGGAGACTACCAAATTTTGCATTTTCATGTGTTTTGTAGGGGTATAGGCTCAACTACACAGGAACCACCTACCACTAGTGTACATGGTGTTGGATTTTCATTTTTCCCAACAAAACCCAACATAGTTAGCACAAAACCCAATGTAGCTGCACACATCCAACATTGGTGCTATTAGATTTTCCATTTTCCCAACAATGGCCAGCATAATCATAACATTTTTGCAATGGTGGCAACATGGTCAACATAGTCATCATGGATTTCTAGCAATTGCAACTTGACTAGCGTAGTCACCATGATTTCAACAAATTTCAACAAATGCTAGCATAGTCTTTAAAGACCAACATAGGCTGAGTGATGGCTAGCATAGTCACAAAATTACATTTACTATTTTTCATTGTAGATGGATTTTGATGGCCTTGGTGCATTGAAATTTGTTATAAATGGTCAACTACACTTGAAATCATAGCTATTATGCCTACAAATAAACACCAATCTATCAACAATCATGGAAAAAATTTGTAACATAAAATTAACAACCTAAAGCCTATAAACGCCAAATGTAAACATCTAATTCAGGTTTTAAACATTTTCATTGGCAAGCTCCAAAAATTATTTTGTTTTGAACATTTTCCTTGGCAAGCTTCAAAAAGCAATTTGTTTTGAATATTTTTGTAAGTGAGCAGCCTTTGCAACCTCAAGCATTTTACACCCATTTTTTCACTTTTAATACTTTTGGAAAGTAATTAGAATTTACCTGAGCATCAAAGACTTTTAGCATAGTCCCATTACCACCAAAGTCAAACACCATTTTTCACACCATTTTCCATCCAAAGTATCAAATCTAAGTAAAAATCAACAACAAGCTTTTAATGATTGAGCTGGAAAGTACCTAGATCATGGAGTTCAACTATAGAATGCAACTTGTTTGCTCCAACAAGCTTCAAGCTCCATCCAAGCCAAATTCTTGTGCATTTGGGCACACCATCTATACTCATTAAACTTTACACTTTTATTCAATAAATTTATTAGTTCATTTGTAGTGTAGATTTACTTTTAGGTTTTAATTATATGTTTATTTATTTTGTTTGAATATTTAATTTTATTTTTCCATTTTCACTTTGTAACTTTTTGGGTGACCGATAAGACCATCCAAGGCACCTTGAATCCTATTTTTTAAATGCCCTTAGGATTCAAGGTTAGGCTATTGCACTTGGGATCTTTAGTTTTCTAGTGACTAAATTTTCCAGGCACTCTAATCTCCACATTATGAACCTAGGGGTCTATGATGTTATCTTAGGTATGGATTAGTTTTTTTGCTATCAAGGGAACTTACATTTTTTTTGTAAGGTCACTTCCTTAGTGATAGATGTTAGTACATATAAAATTGTGTAAGATCAAGTTGAAACTAGTATCTTTGAGATCTTTTTATCATCTATTATGAAAGAGACATTATTATTTTTCTATATTGATTATTGAAATTTCTTTATCATCATAGGTTGTTTAGATTCATATTTCTCATGAGTTTTCTCATAAATTTCTTTCTAAGTTACCTAGTTTACCTCCAAGAGTGGATGTTGAGTTTGAAATTTCTCTTAAAAATAGTGCTAAGTCTATCTCCAAAGTTATGCATAGGATGTTATCTATTAAGTTAGCAGAATTGAAAATTCAATTTCAGGAGTTACTTGACAAGGGTCTGATTCATCCTAGTGTTTTTCCTTAGGGTGTTTATATCTTATTTATAAAGAAGAAGGATGATAGTACGTAGTTATGCATTAATCACTAATAGTTAGACTATGTGAAAATGAAAAAATAAGTGCCCTCTACTTCACATATAAGATTTATTCAATTATTTAAGAGAAGCTTAGATGTTCTCTAAGATTAATCTGAAGCTAGTGTACCACTAGGTTCATATCAAGGACAAGTATGTGTTGATGTTTTGGTATGTCAAAACCTTAAGGAAAATGAAGAACAAAGAATTTTTTTTGTGGATGATGCACTTACAAGTCATGAAAAAGATTTCCACATCATGAACAAGGACTCAAGGAAGCATGGTACTTCATAGGAAAAATGAGATCATGAATAAGTATAAAGACTACAAGCTATATGAAGATGCTCTAAGGATTGAGAAGAAGTTAAATCAATAAGAGAAAGCCTGAAGAACTAGAGCTCAAAAGTTAAGAAGATATCTCTAAGGAATAGAAGATGTCTTGGCTGAGAGGAAGTTAATCACAAGAATATGTCTTCCAAAAATAGAAGACATTTCCCCTAAAAAGAAGACATCTCCCCAAAGATGTCCCAGTCTAAAAGGAGACCTATCTCCAGAGTTGAAGTTGATTTTAGAAAGATGTACCAATTTCAAAGGATACATCTACACTAGCCAATGAATAACTATTACATGAATTATGTGGTATTTTCAAAAACTCTGAGGCTATAAGTAAACTTCAAACTCTTGGGTATTGTGCAAGAATTATCAACATCAAAGCTATCATTGTCTATCTTATGTTTTTGTACTTTTGTACTTGAATTATCATATCATTTGTTTTATTTTTTGTGGAATTGTACTTCATTGTACAAGGAACTTATAAATTAAGTTACATTCTCCTTATAATTTATTTTTCTTTTGTTACTTCCTTGAGGGATTGATGTGCTTGTTGTAAGAAGGCATCCTTTTATAGCTTGTTGGGATCCTATGGGGTTGAGTTATTTTTCTATGTCAAAACACTCCAAAGAGTAGCTCTATTTTGTATATGTTGTGGGATCCTTTAGACCACTCTTGAGCTTGTTGGAACCTTATGAGATTGAGAGTTGTCACAGTGATGAAATTCTTCATAGTAGAGCTTAAACTTTATAAAGGTTTTGGTGTCCTCTAAAAAACATTTTGTAAGAAATAAATTCTATAGGTGTGTAAGGAATCTACCCTTCGATTGTGGAGTACTAAAGCTAGGGAACCAATTCTTATGTTTTTTTTCACTACCGTTACTTGTGATTTGGAAAAACTATTCATCCTCCCTTCTAAGTTCTCAATCCTCAAGTGGTATTGGAGCTTGGTAATCTTGTGCTCCACATCAACATTTAAGAGTAAACTATGGAGGAAACATCATATAGCAAGCCACATATGTTCGATGGGTTTGATTTTGCCTACTAGAAGGCAAGGATGTAGGGCTTCTTCAAATTAATGGAGGTTGAGGTTTGGGAGTTCATTCTTGAAGGACACACACCACCAGTTGACTATGCAACAAAGGCCCTCAAATCCTAGAGCAAGTGGATGTCTGAAGAAAGAGATAAATTTATGAATGATACAAAAGAAAAATATTGTTTATATTATGCATTAAATAAATATGAATTTAATAGGATAGCTAACTATAGAATTGCTAAGGAAATTTGGGAAACCCTAGAAGCTACTTATGAAGGCACATCCATAGTTAAATAATCTAAACTTTTTCTCTTACAATGTGAGTATGACAAACTCAAAATGAGATAAGGATAAAATATAAAAGACTATTTTGCTAGGGCTAATGATCTAGCTATAGTAATTAGAGGTATATGCAAGGACCTTCCTAAAAGTAATGTGATAATAAAAATGATTCAAAGAATCCAACTAGAATTTAGACTTAAGGTTATAGTCATGGAGGAGATTAAAGATTTTTAAGTTATACAATTTGAAGAGCTTCAAAGTGCTCTTATTGTCTATGAAATGAATCTCATAAGTGAAGGGGAAATAAAAGAAAATCCCATTTCCCTAAAGTCAACCTCCAAGGAAAAGGAACCACCTATTGAGCAAGATTTGAGTAGCAAAGAGAAGATAGGTCTTATTTTAAGAAGAGTCCCATGACTACTTACAAGAAAAAGAGGTAAGAACCTTTATCAACAAGGATCAAAACAATCCAACACCAAGCATAAGGTTAAAGATAAGTATTTATTAAACTCTAATTTTGATTCTTTTCTGATAGCATGTTAGATTTGTGGTGGAAGAGGCCATGTGGCCTCTAAATGTCTTAGTAATTACAAATTACAATGGAAATATAGGAATGATCTTAATATGAAAAATACCTTTGACATAAGTTGGGATGATGGAGAATAAAGTGAAGAAGAGGTGGAGGATGATGCAAAAGATTTACACCTCATCTATATGGCTCTCAAAGATGATGATGCTAGCATCTTAGATGATGATCAATTTGAGAATGAGGAAGAGAGGTATGACCTATTATGTAAGGAACTCTTATCATTTCAAAGTGTTTTTGTAAAATTGAATAAGAAAATAAAAACAAAGGATCAAGATATTTCTTCATTAAATATAATAATTACTGATCTCCCAAAAGAAATCTCAAACCTTAATGCTAATAATAAAGAGTTAACCAAGTCTTATAAGAAGATTATGGAAGAACTTACAAATGCAAAACTTGTAAATGAAAGGTTGGTCAAAGGAAAAGAGTCCCTTCAGATGGTTCTTGAGCAAGGAAGAAGTCAACATGATAAAAGTGGACTATGATGTTGCTCACAAGAAGAAGCCTTTACACAAACTTCATCCAAATAAAAGGCTTCTCCAAAGATTCAAGTATAAGAAATATCACATCCCAATCATGAACAACTCCAAGGTTTGATTACTCTAATCATAACAGAAGGGTTAGATGTTATTACTGTGATATATTTGGACATAGGAAATGGAATTGAAATTTAAAGTTTTATCATATGAAAATCTAGTCATATCATAAGACTCCTTGGTCTTACCGAAATGCACCCAAAAAGGAAATCTTGAAAAACCACAAGAATATATGGACAACTCAAAAGGGAAAGGGAGTTAAGAAAATATGGAGAATCAAAAGGAAGAACTATGAGAATGATAAGACTCTCTCCAAAAAATTTGTGAAAGAAATCCAAGCCATAGAAATTAAAGACGTTTTTGTGAGAAGAGAAACCTCAAAAGAGGGATCTCATGCTTATGCTTACTAGGCATCTTCATTCCCTTCAGTAAGAAAGGTAACTCTTTGATTCATTATGTATATCTCTTAATACTATAATCCTTGGTAGCCATTCCTAAACACCATCTTTCTAAACCTCATCTTGTTGGGATGTCTTCCTAAAGACATCTCCCATGATATGTCTACATGTCACAAGAGATGTCTCCTTAGAGATTTCTAACTCTTAAAAGAGACATCTACTTGAGTTTGAGCTCATTGTAGACAAGACATCTAATTTTAAAAAGAGATGTCTACTTGTAGTCTTTAGCTGCAAATGATACATCTATCTTTCAAAGGAAATGTCTATCATTTTGTTAAAAACCCTCATTAAGCATAGCTATATAAACTCAAACCCTTCTTTTTTCTACTCATTTTCAATGAGATGATCTAGGAAAGATGACCAATGCCCTACCAACAATAGTGATTTGCACATTCATGGCCC
Source organism: Gnetum montanum (assembly GCA_015680685.1). Lineage (NCBI taxonomy): Eukaryota > Viridiplantae > Streptophyta > Gnetopsida > Gnetales > Gnetaceae > Gnetum > Gnetum montanum. Next base: position 387,807 of record MNCI01026259.1, on the reverse strand, counting down.
ACAAGAAGGTTGGAACATCAAAGCCACTACCTAGGAAGAGTAAGTCAAAGGAAGCTTCCACCAGCACTACAAATGCCTACAATGCTTAGTTTAGATCAATTAGTGCATAGCATCGGTTTAAGGCAACTTGAATTATTTCTATCATTTTTGAGTATTCTCTTTCTTTTTCACAACATAGAAAGAAGGATTTAATGAGTTTCTTCCAAGTATTAAATTAGGCTACCTTCATTTCTATGAATTTTTGCATGTCCAAAATTCTCATTAGAGAGTTTTACTATAACATTGCTATTACAAATGCTTTTATTAGTGCCTTCACTACCATGGTTGAGGATTTACTAATTGATGTATCTACTTAAGTTATTAATGCATTACTTGGGATTTCTAGTGCTCATGTATTTAGAGTCACCATTCGTTCCATGAATGACATTTTTATGAATGGTGTGATTCCAATTTTTCAAGATAAATTTTGTGATGCATTGTTTGGAAAGTCATTGCCTCTTCGTAGTGGGAGAATTTATAGAAGTTAGATGGCACTAGATGCTTCCATCCTATTACTAATTATTTTTTATAACATCATGGTAAAAGGGGGAAGCTATAATTATTTGTTGCTTGTCCAATCGTTTATTCTATACTACCTTCTTACAAGAAAACCATTGGACTTGGGTCATACTCTTTATTGTAACATGCTAGGATTGTTCACCCATGAGAGAATCCTTGGGCATCCTCACCTTATCAGTTTGTTGATTCAATAGAAATGTGTTTCCATTCCTAATATTCCTTTTCTTAAAGGCAAGAGGAGCCTTAGTCAGTATACAGAGAAGAGGAGCTCCATCCATGTTGAAAAATAAAAAACCAACACCAGGCCTCGAAAGTCCCAAGAGAAGAAATCTACATCATAATCTCAGGCCTCTCCTCAATTAAGAAGGTCCAAATCAACTAGCTTCTAGAGGAGATCATCATTTAAGAAGCTTCTTAGGCCATTTTCTCATATATTTGGGGTGATTAGCAGGGATCTCTTTTACCTCCATAATAGAATGGATGTAGCTAGAGTGCCTCTTCCTTTTGATGGGTAGCAGTTTGAGGAGATAACCACTCTACCCATTTTAGACAGTGAGGAGGACCTTCTTTCTCCACTAAAACATTTGGTAGTAGCTAGGCCTTCTTGGACATATGACTTGAAAAATGAGTCTAATTTAGAGAATCTAGATGCACCATTGGCATGTGTCTAGGGGGAGCATCCTAATCCAATGTAGCATGAACCTAGTTTTCATCATCAAGATGATGCTCCTAGGTCATTTGACCAGCAAACCATGGAGAGCATCTTTGGTACTTCATCCCAATGGAGGCCTATTGATCCCATCACCTATCAGAGGAAGGATGCTTCCTCATCCTCTCAATCAGGTCTATCTTAGAAAGATCCACCAACTTCATCTCAATTTTGAGTGAAGTTTTGTCCATAGAGAGCTCCTATTCAAGCATCGTCTTCAAATGAATATGTTGAGCATCATGTCTCTAGAACTAGTACCAATAGTGATGATCATGAGGAGGAGACTTACAAACCTTCTTATGCTATAGTTGCTTTAGATGAGGACTTCAAAGATGCCACAAAGATTAGTGGTTAGAGTTCTTGAGTCATCCCTCCTTTTTACTACTCTCCAAAAATGGGAAGAGAGTTTTCTATTTTTTTTATTTATCAACATATGTAGTTATCTACCTAATTATGGATATATCAGTTGATGAGTAATGATTACCCTTATGCTCAACCATACGAATCACTAAGCATTTATGTGCAATCCAATCAAATTCTATGGACTCTATGTCTTCCAGTACACTAGCCTTTAGGAAGTGAACTTGTCCTAATAATCATTCATTGTCTTCCCAACTACACTTGTGATGCACAAAGGTATGGTTAAGTGTAATCAAGACATATGATTTTTATTATTTTATGTTTTATGCTACTAGTGCTTTAAAATATAGAAATGAAGTAATTTAATAGCTAATTTAATCTAACTAATTAATTAATCTCTAACTAATCCTAACATAAATATCTGATCCCACTTTTCATACACATCTTGAATACATACAACAATGTTAGGCTACCAAACATTAAGCACTACTAGGATTACTAAGTGCTATATGTATGCTCAAAGTGGTTGTACTTATGTGTTTAATCTATTCAACTTAATTACTTAATTAATAAATTGAAGTTTAGTTTATCTTGATTAATTACATAATTAATGAAAATAATAAATGCAAAAATAAATCATTAATCTATTCCAAGTGTGGCAAGGTTTGATCAAAAGACATGTCTATATTACCATTCACACTAGTATGCTCAAGTACATCAGTGCTCAAATAAAGATCTATATACTTTCTGACTTCTACTATGGGCACTCAGAGAAATATTCTACCACTCAAATGATAAAACTACAAGAGCTCTACTACAACTATCACTTGACCTCCAATAAACACAACTAGTAAGCACATATTTATAGACTTTACTATGGAGCTACATCAATGAGGTCCCATAAATGCAACAAATGCTATGTTAACATGGCTCCATCGATAATGTAACACCATGTAGATAGGGTTGCATCAATCAGGCTTCATTGATGAAACACTTTGATCCTCATCATACCCTCACAAGTAAATGAAAACTCATCCTTGAGTTTATTTACAAAATTGAAAAGGTATGGGATTATTGACTAGCTCTTGACATGCCAAACTAACATAAAAAAACTGAATGCCTGAGTATACAAATCAAAAAATTACAAAAATTGTGGTATTCATGAAAAAAATTAAATACCATGAAATGACTACTCAAAACTAGAGAGCACATCCTTTAAGGGCATGAAGGTGGTTGAGAAGATCAAACAATCCCAAGTGATGGAGGCTCTTGAAGTTTTGAAGGACCTCCACTAGCTTTTGGTATACATCATGGCTAATGCAATTGTGGCTATCATATTACAGCTATAATCTCTAGTGGAAGGTGAAAGGCATCTAGTAATGTCTTCATCTTCTCCTCATTGCTCTGGGGATCATTCATAGTTCACATAGCATTGCTAATGTGGGCTAGAATGGGGATATCCCATGGATAGGGAATTACTAGGAATAGCTCCTCGACATTGACAAACCATGCAACGAATTATTTGCATTTGACATCAAATGCCTTTATTGTGTACAACAGATCTTGGTAGTCATTCATTCTTTTGGATAATTTCTTAGTAGAAGATCTCTAATCAATGTATTTTCCCTTGAGAACTTTGAGTTCAGCATTTTCCACCATAAGCTTTTTCTTGGTGTCCTTTTGGTGCTTGAACTTAGGCTCATACAACATGTATGAACTAGCCATCTACTTTTCTAGTTCTAACCATGGTTGTCTAGTAGTTAACATAGCTTGGTTCTAGTACCAGAGGTTAGCAAGCTCCATGTATTCCATCATTTCCTCTATCTACAACTCCTTTTGGTGAATTTCTACTTTATTATACTAATTAATCCTATTAATGATGGGTTACCATAATTTTCATCCTTGTTGGAGTTGCTAAAGGACCTCATTCACCTTTGCCTTTATCACTTGAAGATGTTTCTTATTTACTTCTTTCAGTAAGCCAACTTGGTCTTATAGTGATCCTTGACTCTCTCAAATTTGATAGCTTCTAATTTCTAGGTGGCTACCTCTATTACAATCTTCTAGTAAAGGGCATGAACCTCCTCCATGGAGAGGTTTCTATTCTCATCTATTAATCTCCTTAGCTTTGTGTTTTCTATGGCTATTTAGTCCTACAATTGATGGATACATTCAATCAACTGTTATTTATGTGCATGAACATGTCATAGGCGATGGTTCTTTATGGTCAACTATGCATTCTCTTGGTAGGTTAGATCCAAGGCCTTCTAAATTTTTTGTTTGGTGGCCTCTACCAAGGATCGGTAGAATACTACTATCTCCATTCCACCCTCAACCCCTTTCAACCTAGTGTGAATCTATTCAAAAGCTTCATCTCTTGTCAATGCTAGGTTGAAAATTGCAGGGTCAAAACTTTGGGCTCTTAATTTAGCAAATTCAATAGCTAAGAATTCATTCAACTCCTTAGTTATTTCAATCTAACCTTCCAAAATAATGTTCTTTCCCCTTTCCTCTAGTATCTCTAACTAGGTTGCAGTAATACTATCCAAAAGATTGAAGACATTCACAAGTGATTGCTTAGTTCCCAGTAGTTAGTCTAGTAGTTATTCATGTTGTGTTGTGCTTAATCTACCACTTATGGTCTACGTAGATTTCTATACATCTTTAAGTATAGTGTTGTTTGTTATAAACACAGTAGGTGCATTGAGTGTTTTGGAAATCTTGTTAGCAACCACCTCTGCTACTATTTCTTGCCCTTGGTGTTACATCACTAGTATTGTTGCCCCCTCACCTTGCTCCAAGCACACTAAGAAGGTTTCGACATTCCTAGAAATCTCTAAGAGTGGCTACTATTCTAAGAGAGATATCATTACCTCTCTAGCACTAGGACTCGACCTTGTGGACAACTATGTTTGTTGGGTAGAGAAAATGGATTCACATCCTTTCATCAAGTTGACTGTTTATTCCACCTCATTTACCTGACTCATTATTGGCTAGTACATAGATGGATCACCACCACTCCTACCTTCTCGTTGCTCTTGCTTGCTCAAAGGTCATTCTTGGTACTCATACAACTATTGGCATGTTGTAGTGATGTTTAACACAATGTTCTAAGTGGTAGGTAAATGTGGTAGCTACTGCTCCTCTTATTGAATGATTTTGTAGGCATTTTATCATTCATCATCTCTATCCAATAGTGGTCAAAGTGCATCAAATAGAATCATTCATATAATGGACTATTCCTCCTCTTCAACATAATTTTTTGATGAGTCATGGAATGGGGAGTGCCTTCCTTCCATGTTCATTATCCTTAAATTGGATTTCTATCTCTAGATAGATTAGCTATGGAAGGTTGATGGAAAATATCCCACTTAGAGTGGCCCATGCATTGGTAAAAAAATTAGTGATCTTGCTAGGCCTCACTATGGGGTTTAGGTGAAAATCTACAATCTTGTAGTGGATTCTTTCTGCCAATATAAGCACATTGTACTCTTTGCGGTTGACACCATAGCATCACTAAACCCATTCCTTTTTGATGTTGGGGTCTGCTTGCATTGGAATATTTGCATGATTCAACCTAGTTTCTAACAACCCAAGTAGGACACTAAAATATCCTTAATTTTGACCATTGAACTAGCCTAACTATTTTTTCAAAATAAGAATGTCTCTCCCATATACCACTCTCCACTAGAAGTGATAATTGGCTACATGGGAGAGGTCTTTAGTTGGTCTTGTACCTCCTTAGGTGCTTACTCTAGCAAAGATCTAAAGTTTAACTCCTAGAGCACCATTTTCTAGACCTCCCCTGATCTAATTTAAGTTAGGCAAGCCTTTGTCAGGGTCACCTCAAGGTTTTCTTGTTGATCTATTGCCCCATCTTGGTGGGAATGTTCTATTGTTACTACTGGCTCTATAATCTAATGAATGGATTCCACTTTGGCCTCTTCCCTAAGAGGTCCTATGGCATGGGTTGCAATTGGTTTTTATTTGGCTTGTTCTTGGTCCCTTCTCATTCTTGGCCATTTCTCATTTGGTTGAAACAATCCTCCTTCGTACGTGTATTTACCATGTAGTGCCATCTATGGTCAGAACACATCCATATATTAGTAGATATAATGTGTAACTTCAAATATTTGAATACCTTATCTCATTAGTTAGTTATACATGGGTACCATTGGACCATGGTAGATTAATTATTTTATTCTTATTTTATTAATTAATTTTTATTATAACTATCACTGAAGCTCGTTGAAAGGGTTTAACTTCTGTAATTTAGTGTTTAAATGTTGATTTCTTAGTTAAACCTTTGTGGGAGTTAGAAAAGATGGTGAAAATTTTTCTATTAAAAATGACATATTTCTGGCCTCCACAACAAAGAGCTTACCTCTGGGAACTACAAGTTCAAATAATAGAGTGATTTGGATAAACGGTTAGGAAGTTATGGGCTTTGAAAGGTTTTAGGCTTTGAAAATTTGAAAAACTCTCTTGGTGTTTGTGAGCAAATGTGAAAATTTCTAAGGTGGGTCATACATAGTTATATTATTTTGGTGCTATGTTGACAAGGTTGCATATATAAGGCCTTGTATATGGATGGGCTCTATCGACAGGGCCTCATTTATGGGGTCCATAAACAAAATTTTCAATTTTGAATATTTTGAAAAATACAAGAAATTTTTAAATGAATTTGGGATCCATGGAGTTCCAAAAAGGCCAAGAATATGATGAAATCATTGAAGAGGATGTTTGAAAACTTCAAAATTCAAAAATTTGATGGAGAATGTGTGAAGTAGAGAAAATATGTAAAGGAGCACATGGTTGAATGCAAAAGATGGGTGTACAAAAGCTTTTGATTACAAGAATGCCTAATCATAAGGTGATTAATGAACCTAGCCAAGAGATATGCAAGTGGGTCCTTTCCATAGTAAGCACATGCCTTGTTTGCCCTTGCATAACCTCAACCTAAGGAGTTTGTGGACCCCATAGGAGCTTAATGGTTGATGGAAGTTAAGGATCAAAACCTAGAAGATTTTACTAAAGAATTCAAGCACATCAAATAAACACACCAAACAAGAACATGGACATCAGTAGTGAGGTGAGTTACGGGCAACATGGATAGATGATGGAGAAGGTGGAATGAAATTCTAAATTGATTTCATAAGTAGTCCCTTTTGGATTTTTGTTTAAATGACTATAGAAGATCCATCCTTAGTCTAGCCCAAAACTAACCACTTTTAGTGACTTCGCATTGTCACTCTAAGATCGATCCATCCCATCGAGACATAATAGTATTCCCACAAAATAACCACCATTCCTTAAAGAGAAGAAAAAAGAAGCAGGAATTAACAGATGGCCTTAGTTAGAAGGGACCTTCAGGCATGGGTAATATGTCTTTTTAGTCCTATAACTAGTGCTTATATCCTATTTATTTGTCTAAGGGATGTGCTTTGAATTTCCATCATGTCATTTTTTGTTTTTTTATTTTGTTTTATTTTGTTTTTCCTCTTTGTTTTTCTTTTTTTCTTTTTGGATGGAAACCACACCATGCAAAGACTTATTCAAATTTTTGTTATTGTTCAACATATAATGGTAAGAAATTCATGAAAACACTCATTCACCGAAGTAAGTAGAAGAATACAAAGAGTATTAAGTTTCCTTGATGTTACACCCTATGAAAACCTTTGAATCCTTCCCAATTCTAGAAAATACAATGGTCATAAATTTATTAAAAGTTTATTTAATGAAAGGAACCTCATACTTCCAAAATAAGAAAAATCATAGATCTTGTGAATGGGCAGATGTTGTGGACTCACTACCTGTTCCATGAAAAAGAGACCATGTCTTAGCCATCAGTACAAAAATTCCAAAATAGAAACTAGACATTAGCAGACAAAACATTAAGCATAAACCACCATTAGTAATAGCTACAAAACCACTATGTCCTATTGGCACAAAGCACATTTATTAACAAAAATTAGAAAATCACACTAAAATAAAGTAAGATATATAAGAAAGTATAAGATATTCAATGACAATTTAAATGTACTAACGATCGTGTAAAAAAAATGGTGTAAGATAGAAAAAAGATTTTAAATCAAAATTGTGTAAAAAAAATAGAAAAACTAAGGAGCCATGTATATGATTAGCATGGATGGCCATATCCCCTACAACTGAGTTGGAGGGAGGAGATTTAAAAAATTAAGAGTGTTCATACATCCATTGAGGTCTTTGTTACACTGGCTTTCTTGGGCTTTTGGAAAGGCTTTATCTATTGGATGTTGACCAAATACTTCTTTCTTGGGCTTTTAGTTTTGTATATGATCATGACCCTATAAGGAAAGGTTTCATTAATTATATAAATCCCCTTCCACAATGTTTGGAGTTTGGTTTTTTGAGGAACATGTGTGGGCCTGGTTGAAATTTCTCTTTCTATATCCCAAGGTCATGAAATTATTTGTTAAATGCCTTATGTATAATCAATTTCTATCTAGCATATTTAAGTTGATTTATCTTTCTTTTTATGCCATATTTAGGTCAAGATCCAGGTCACAGGTTGTTGAGAGTGTACGAAGCTCAGATTGAATTAGGAGTGTTGGAATTTTTTGTACACCAACTTGTAGGAAGAGTAGCCAATAGGGAGTTTTCATGTTGAGGGGTAGGTACAAAGGGCATCATTGAGTTTTGTGCTCCAGTATCTTCTATACTTGCTAATAGTTCTTCTTAGAATCTTTGTGATCTCATTATTAGTCATCTCTGCTTTACCATTGGCTTGGGGGTGATAGGGTGTTATTAATTTATGTTCAACCGCCAAGTGTTGCATGAGTTTTCAAAAAGTAGCACCTATAAAATGGATTCCATTATTAAAAATCAATGCATGTGGCATCCTAAACCTATTCATAACTTTTTTTTGTACAAACTGAGTAGCAATGGATGATATACAGTCGATGATAGCTATTGTTTCTACTCATTTGGTATAGTAGTCAATGGTGAAAATTATCTATGCCTTCCCATTAGACATGGATGTAATGGGACCCATGAAATCTATGTCCCATATGTCACAAAGGGTTCCAGTGGTTGAATCCACTATTGAGGACCCTTCATACATGCGATCATCCCATCATGTTGTTGACAGAGCTCATAGGATTGGACAAATTGATGGACATCCTTGAAGATTATGGACCAATAGTATCCTACCATAAGGAATTTTTATCATCATGCATCTCCCATCATAGTAGCCTCCACAAGGACCATCATGAGCATCCTACAGAATGCACAATTGATCTGCATCAAGTACATACCAACAAACCAAGCTATCAATGCACACCTTGTAAAGGTGTCCATTGATTTCCATGAAGTGCTTAGCCCAATGAAGAAATTTTTTTTTCTTCCTATGGTCTAGATCTTCTCGCATCTCCTGAGTAAGAAGATAAGTGAGGATGCCATCATACCATTTTGGTTCTATAGGCATTTGGTCATTTATTGTACTAGCAAAGAGAAGTTTATCAGGAAATAGATTAGTTAGTGGACTTTCCTCCTCTTTGTTATTCCATCGCAACCAAGCCAAGTGGTCAATGATCACATTCTTAATTTCCCTTTGATCTACCATTATGAGATTGAATTTTTGCAAGATCACTAGCCACCATATGACATGGGGGCTCACCATTGGCTTCTTCATAATGAAGTGAATGGCATTATGGCCTATGTGCATAAACACTTTCTATCCAAGCACATAGTTCCTAAACTTCGCTAGAGCACACACCACCACCATCAGTTCTTTCTCTATGATGGTGTAATTAAAATATTTACTTGTAATGCTTTGACTTGCATAGTGGATGTAATGTGGACATTTCTTATCATCCAACTATGTAAGCATGGATCCCAAGGCATAGTTAGATGCATCTATCATGATATGGAATGGTCTAGCCTGGTCAAGTACTCATAGAATTAGAGTCTCTACAAGCTTTTATTTAAGGCTTTGTAATGCACTTTTTGCATTTTTTTGTCCATATGAAGAGAGCATCTTTCTTTTTAGCTCGACCAATGATTTCACGATCTTAGAGAAATTCTCTATATATCATTAATAGTAGCTAGTGTGTCTAAGGAATGACGAAACATCTTTGACAATTTCTAGTTAACAAGTAATTCCTTAGATGACCCTTATCTCTTTGAGGTCTACCTTGATCCCTTCCTATGAAATTCTATGCCCCAATACAATGTCTTTCTAGACCATGAGATAACTCTTTTGCCAATTGAGTTGTAGATTTGTTTCCACACATTGTTTTACCACTTGCTCAAGGTAGTTCAAGGCTTGCTCAAATGTAGCACCATAAGTTGAGAAGTCATTCATAAAGACCTCTACTCTACTATCGATTTGTTATTAAAAGATGCTTAAGAACATACATTGGAAAGTGGCAAGAGCATTGCATAGACCAAAATGCATCCTGTGATATGCAAAGATCCCTCAAGGACTTGTTAATGTTGTTTTGGCATGATCCTCTAGTGTAATCTAGATTTGTTTATAGCCACTATAACCATCTAGGAAACTATAATAGTAATGCCCAAATATGGTGTCCAACACTTGATAAACAAATGATAATGAGAAATGACCTTTGAATGTTTCCATGTTTAATAGCCTAAAATTGATACAAACCCATCATTTGTTATCTCTCTTTAGCACTTTCACAAGTGGACTAACTCACTCACTATCCGCAATGGGATAGATGAACCCTACCTTAACGAGTTGCTCAATCTCATCTTTGATAATTTGCTTCAATTTTTGGTTCAACCATCATTGTGATTGCCTCCTTGGCTTCATGGATGGATCCATATAAATGCAGTGCTAGTGTATCCATTGATAAATTCTAGTGAGTTCAAGATATGACCAAGAAAAGGTTGTTGGCCATCTATTGACCACTTCCAATAGTTTTTCCTTCTATTTAGGAGCAAGTTTAGCATTAAGTATAACCAGCTTTTTGTTTTTTAAGAATGCATATTCTAGGCTAGTAGGTAGAGTTTTTAACTCTAGGGCTCTTGTTTGAAATTCTTAGGGATCTCTAACTCTCCACAATTGGTATCATTAGTTTCATTATTAGAGAGTTAGTGATGAACTTTCTTTAGCTCATCCATGCCTATGACATAAGCACATGTGAGGCTCTCAGTAGGTTCCATGTACATTGCATTGCTATCAAAATCAATAGTCAATCACTAGGTATCCTCTTTTTTTGTAGTTGCTACGTACAAACACCTTTGAATATCTGCATCATGTGCCCATTTCCTACATGCAAAAATAGATGCTCATTTCACTGACTAGAGTTTCTACATGCAATTGCACCCAGTATCGTTGTATGTGATGCATAGAACTCATCTTTTATTAATATTTCCAAATTCATTTTCTTTAGATATCTCCAAGAAAAGATCTTTGATGTCCATTATTACATCAATAGTGCCTAGCCATGCCCTTTCCATAATGGTTGGAAAGTCCTCCTTATAGTTCTCAACCTTGATTACTAGGAAATCGATAGGATAAGACCATCCATAGGCAATGGTCACAATGTATTTGATTAATTCCAATGGAATAGTGATGAACTAGTCTACCAATTCTAATCTAATATTTCTCTTCTTGAGAGGCACCAGGTTCTAGGTAGTATACATCTCATGAGAAATCAAGTTCACACCAGAACCTAAATCAAGAAGAGCTTTACATCGTTCATTCCCAATAATTTGTAAATAGATAAGAGGATTACTAGGATGAGCTAATTTCCTAAGAAGGTTACCAGCCTAGATACAATTAGATATGGCATAATTGAGCATAACAATATGGACTTTGGGTAACATTTGGTTTGAAGGGAACCTAATGGAATGGTTTGTAGAGGATGAGGTAGGAGTAGGATGACTAGTCGTTTAAGGCTATGAGGGCTTAGTAGGATTGTTGGTTTAGAAGAATGGTCTTTTACTAGCATGAGGCTCCAAACCCCTCAATTGATTAACTAGTTATAGATTGATGACCCTGGTAGCATTGCATTGCTATGGTTGGGCTGGAAGTTCACCCTACATGGATGGAGTAAAGGGTAGCTATGTTGAGAGTGGAGAAACAAGTGCAGGAATAGGAGGAGGATAAGGATAAAATGTGTTATCCATCCTAGAATGTAGAGAATGAGCTATGTAGTATTTGGAAGGTTAGTAGTGATATTAGAAAGGAGAAATATGACTTGAAAATTCCTATGGAGATAGGGGTTGTTGAACATAATACACATATGGATCTAGCTACTTGTAAGGGTACTGTTGCCTTGGTGGTGAAATCCCCCATCACTATGGTTGGTGCCACTATTGATATTACTTGTATGATTGCAATGGAATTCCACTTGGATAATATTGTCATTGCAAATGGAACTGTCTTATATTACCTTGAGGATAAGGTAATCTTCTTGGTGTTTTTCTTTTTTCTAATCGTGGATTCAGAGCATACACCCCAAGCTCTTGTAAGTGTAACACAATGGGGAAAAATTCCTTAGGATGTTCATAGTGGAAAATGTTACACCCACCACCATCATCTAATTTAGTTTTTGTAATGCCCTCTACTACAGCTATCTTTCCCTTACCCCTCTAGTAGGCATGTTTAGCTTCTTTCCAGCTCCTACAGTCATGATCACTACTTTACTCTCTTAATTATTCAATAATTTTAAGAGAAATTTGGAATTTTCATTCAAAAATTCTCAAATTTTATCTACCTTGGTTAAAATTTCAAATATATATTTTTAATAAGAAAGGTCTTTCTGTTCACCATCTCATCAAGAGATGACTCTTCCACATTGTCAGAAAATCAGACCTCCCTCTTTCTAATCAAAGGATCCCTATTGTATTCTTTAGTACTTTCCCATTTCCTTAACTCTCCTTCTTCTTTTTCTACCTACTCAATTACCCTTTGAATTTGATGGGCTCGAAGTTCTAATAGTCTCCCTTGGCCATAGACCCTAAGAGTTCTTCTTGTTTTTTATCTAAGTCCATCTATGATATGGCAAAGTTAGCAACCATGACAAGGTCATTGGTGTATGAGAGAATAGTATCTACCCATGGTGGCATCCAAGGGTTCATGGTTTCCTTTCTTCCATCCTTAGATCTACCTCCTTATATTAGACACTTTGGAGTATGTTTGATACTTATCATTAAATAACTCTAACATTATACTCCACCTATAGATGGATTTTGGCTTTAAGGACCGATTCCAACTTTTTTCTTCCTTAATGGGTGTCCTAGGAGATAGATTTAATTTCTACCAATAATTTTCCATATTTTGTAAGGCACAGGCATCTTGCAAAGCTTAAATATGTGTTTTTGGATCATAGTTATATCTCCCCTCAAATCTAGAAATATTGTTCATATCAAGCCATTTGATCTACCTATCTCTCATATGCTTGGTTGGAATTTTTATGGCCTTTGCAATATTTAGAATGCTTTCAGTTGCTAGCAAAGGCTCATCATCATCATTATCTTGATGTTGTCAATGATGTCTTTTGCTAGCCCTTCATTCATGGTAGGCCCAGTGATCATCATTATTGTCCCACTATGCCCCTTCATCACAATTGTTCTTTCTACAACATTTGTCAAAACCAAAAGAGGAAGAAAAAGATAAAGATGAAGAGGGAAAAGAGGGTGGAGGACTACCATCACCATGGTATCTAGCAACTCATCTATGGTTTTCATGGCCACGTTTGTTAGTTTTCTTGTCATCTTGATGCTTGTCTGAGCCCCTACCTCTACTTCCATTTTTACCTGAACCTAGATTATTGATAGTGAACTACAGATTTAGGGCCACACCTCCATCACTAATAACAAGGGGTGGAGGATCTTCATGTTGAGAACCCCCAGAGGAAGGATCCTCATTGTCATTTTTTTTAAGCAAGAACTAGGGATTGGTGAACTTTTTCACCTTCATAATCTCATGGTGCTTCTCCTAGTGTTAATCTCTCCTACATTGTTTTTCTGTGGGATGGTAGCCCTAATAGTTATAATCATGCACAATGTACTCCTCTTGAAGACCTTGGATGTTCAACCTCCTAAGATTTTGAAGCACAACATCCCAAGAACAAATCAATCAAGAGGCATTACAATGTTACCTTCCATATCTCACCGTCATAGTTGTTTATCCTTCTGCAGGATGAAGATGAAGTTAAGCACATACTCATCTAGATGAGTATACACCACCTTGCATTCTTGAGGTATTGACAATTTAGTATCATTATGCCTATGAGAAGAAGACATTTTGAAATACAAATAAAATATTATTGTGCTTATGTGATTATATTTATTGTGACAATGATTTTAACCTTATGGTTTTTCCAACAATGTTAATGATGTTTACTAAACCTAGATAACACATGTTTCAAACAAAAAGCATCCCCAGAAATGATGCTAATGATGAGTGGCAAGTACCCCTACACTCAACCATATGAATCACTAAGCATTCACATGCGATTTGGTTGAATTCCATGGACTCTATGTCTTCCAATACACTAGCCTCTATGAAGTGAACTTACCTTGATAGTCATCCATTATCTTCCCAACTACACTTGTGATGCACAAAGATATGGTTAAGCATAATCAAGGCATATTACTTTTATTATTTTATGTTTTATGTTTCTACTACTTTAATAGATATTTTAATCTAACTAATTAATTAATCTGTAACTCATCCTTACATAAGTATTTGGTCCCACTTTTTGTACACATCCTAAACCCATACAACACTATTGGGCTACCAAGCGTTAAGTGCTACTAGGATTAGCAACTACTGTATGTTATGCTTGAAGTGGTCATACTTATGTGTTTAATCTATTTAGATTAATTACTTAATTAATCAAATGAAGTCTAGTTTAGCTTAATTAATTACATAATTAATGAAAAGAGTAAATGCAAAAATAAATAATTAATTTTTTCCAAGTGCTGCAAGGTTTGATCAAAAGGCTCATTTTTATTATCGTTCACACTAGTGTGCTCAATACATCAATGCTCAAATAAAGATTTGTAAACTTTTTAACTCCTATTGTGGGCACTCAAATAAATATTCTAACTCTCAAATGACAAACTACAAAAGCTCTACTACAAATATCACTTAACCTTCAATAAACATCACTAGTAAGTGCATATTGATAGACTCTATTATGGAGCAACATCTATGAGATCCCATAAATGCAGAAAAAATTATGTCGATGGGGCAACACCATGTAGAAAAGGCCACATTAATGGGGATCCATCAATGACATCATGTCAATGGGGGCCTGTCGATGTGACACATTGACACTCATCAATAGCAACATTGGTTATATGTATTATGAATTGTTGGATACGAACAGATTATATCTTTCTATCATGGTTTTGCATGTTTGTTGAGATTTTATAGAGATAAGTCTTAGTCTTCATCTTGTTATCTATCCTAAGACTTAAAGCCTTATCTTAGAGATAATCTTGACTTCCATTAGAATTTATGTCCTAAGTATTGTTAAAATTTAATCTTATTTAATTTTCATGTCTACTAATCCATTTTCTTAAGTTTTGGACATCACCAAAAAGGGGGAGATTTTTGAACTTTTGGTATGTTAAAACCTTAAGAAAAATTAAGAACAAATAATGTTTTCTATGGATGATGTGCTTACAAGTCATGAATAAGAATTCCACATTATTAATAAGGACTCAAGGAAGCATGGCACTTTATAGGTAGAATGAGAGCATGGGCAAGTATGAAGACTACAAGCTAAATAAAGATGCTCCAAGGATTGAGAGCAAGAAAAATCGACAAGAGAAATCCTTAAGAACAAGAGATCAAAAGTTGAGAAGATGTCTCTAAGATATAGAATGTTGACCTTTTGGTATGTCAAAACCTTAAGAAAAATGAAGAATATAAAATGTTTGTGAAATGGGATGATTTTACAAGGCAGGAATGAGAACTCAAGAAATGAGATCTACAAAGAGATGTCAAAGCAAAGACTACATGGGCAGCTACGAAGACTACAGGCTGAATGAAGATGCTAAAATCTTGGGAATTAAGTGAGCATTATCAACATCAAAGTCATCATTGTCTTTTTTATGCTATTTTACTTGTGTACTTCATTTATCACATCATTTTCTTAATTCTTTATATAGTTGTGCTTCAAAGTACAAGGACCTATAATTTAAGTTACACTTTCCTTGTGTTTTAATTTCTCTATTTCTTATAGCCCTATGGGATTCATGTGCTTACTACAAGAAGGCATAATCATTGACCTTGACAAGATCTTGTGGGATTGAGTGTTTGTGCAATGATGAAACACTCTGGTGTAGAGGTCAAAGCTTGTATAGGATGTGGTATTCTTTAAACCACATTTTGAAAAACAAAGTTTGGAGGTGTGCAAGGATTCTACCCTTTGAGTATGGATGTACCAAAGTTGGAAAACCACATAAAATTTGGATGAGGTTTTTGTGGTTGATCAATTTGCAATTTGGGAAACTTATTCATTCCCCCTTCCAAGTTCCCAATCCTCAAGTGGTATTAGACCCTAGTACTCATGCACTTAATATTAACATTCAAGAGTGAACTATGAAGGGAACATTGTACACTAGGCCACCTATGTTTGATTGGTTTGAGTTTTCCTACTGGAAGGCAAGGATGCAAGGCTTCTTTGAATCAATGTAATTTGAAGTATGGGAGTCCATCCTTGAAGGCTACACATCACTTGTCGATGGCGCAAAAAAAGCCATCAAGCCTAAAAGCAAGACACAAGAAGAAAGAGATAAGTTTATGTATGATTCTAAAGCAAAACAATTTTTATATTCTCCATTAAAGAAATTTGAATTTAAAAGAGTAGCTAAAACTACTAAAGAAATTTGGGAAACTTTAGAAGCTACTTATGAGGGAACATCAATAGTTAAGCAATCTAAACTTTTAGTTTTGCAAACTGAGTATCATAAGCTTAGAATGAGAGAAGGTGAAAAGATAAAATATTATTTCTCTAGGGAAAATGATCTTGTTGTGGAAATCAAGAGCATAAGCAAGGAATTATCTAAAAGTGATGTAATAATAAAAATTATTAGGACACTACAACCAATTTAGACCTAAGGTAATAGCTATGGAAGAGATTAGATATTTTTTAGATTTAAAATTTGAAGAGCTTCAAAGTGCTCTTCTAGCTTATGAAATGAATCTCATAAGTGAAGGGGAAATAAAAGAAAATTCCATTGTCTTAAAATTAGCATCCAATGAAAAGGAACCAGGTGAGCAAGGAGTAAACATTGAAGAAGAAATAACACTTCTATCAAGAAGGCTACAAAGCTTATGGAAAAAAGATTTAAGAGCTCCAATCAAATAGGATCCAATCAATTTAATAATAAGGAAAGAGGTAAAAAAAATTTAATTATAATTTTAATTATTCTTCAATATTATGTTGAGTATGTGGTCGTAGAGGCCATGTAGCCTTCGAATGTCCTAGTAATGGCAAGTTGCAGCAAAGGGACAAAAGTGATAAAAAAGGCCAACTTCTACTCAAACTAGGATGATGGAGAAATATGTGAAGAAGAGGTGGATGAGGCCATAAAAGATTCACATATCATTTTCATGGCTCTCACAGATGATGATGTTAGCCTCTCAGATGATGAATTTAAAAATGATGAAGATAGGTATGACCTATTGTGTAAGGTGTACTGATCTAAATCGTTGGTGTGAGATTGGAAGGGAAACAGACATCGAAAGATTGTCAGGAAGCCATAGCTGACCTTGCCTTCACCCAAGGGCAAGCTGGAAAAGTAAATGAAGGCAAAGTGCCTTGGATGGTCTGCACGCAAATCAACCAAGGACTTCCCCAAACGTAAGCTATGGCTAGCACTAGGGTTATCGTAAATGATGTCTTAAAACATGTAAATGCACGTAAAATGTAAACATGAGCCATAATACGTAAATGTAAACATAAGGCATAAACAAGACGTAAACTAAAATGAACGTGTAAACTGAACGTAAACTGAATGTAAGAAAAAATGTAAACAGAACATAAAAACAAAACATGAAACCAAAAATGGAAATAATGTTTGGTTGGAAAAATGGAAATAATGTATTGCTTAGAAAAGATGTGCATCGGTCAAAGCATAGTTGTGTGTAGATGGCATGTTGAATGCCTAGCCTCGGGGTGATGTAACGTGATGATGCGATGATGTGATGTGATGAACATGAGAAATGCTTGGATGCCAACAGTTAGGTGTGTCGAGCTCCCAAGGATTGCAGGTTTTATCCTCTCTCAGAATTTCCAATCTCTCTAATTTTTTTTCCCTAGTTTCTGTGAATTGACAGGGTATTTACAGGGTTGGGCTGGGCTAGGGCACGAAATTCAAGAATGGAATCAATGGCTGGGAGATGAGAGGAAAGCAGATCTAGTGACATGTTTCCAATGGATGGTTGTGCTCGGGTTGGATGCATGTTGGAAAGAGTTTAATGTGTGTTGGATAGTTGTGCACGAGTTGGATTTATGTCGGATAGTTTTGCATGAGTTGGATTTGTGTTGGATAGTTGTGCATGAGTTGGATGCGTGTTGGCGAGAGTTGGATGTGTGTTCGATAGTTGTGCACAAGTTGGATGCGTGTTGGCAAGATTTGGATGTGTGTTGGATAGTTGTGCATGAGTTGGATGCGTGTTGGCGAGAGTTGGATGTGTGTTAGATAGTTGTGCATGTGTTGGATTTGTGTTGGATAGTTGTGCATGATTTGGATGCGTGTTGGCGAGAGTTGGATGTGTGTCGGATAGTTGTGCATGAGTTGGATTTGTGTCGGATAGTTGTGCATGAGTTGGATGTGTGTTGGCAAGCTACATTCTTGACTAGGTACATTGCATTTTACAATTTATGGGTTATTCAAGCCCATGAAAGTACATTTAATTTAGACATGAGGGCCTGAGTATCCCACAAATGAAGATTTACAATGAAATGTACAAGGAAAATTTGACCAATCTTGTGTGAAACTTTTTTGTCCCTGAGTTTTCTAGAATTTTCTAGAAGTTGAGAATTTTTTGGAATTCTCTAGTGTTGAGAATTTTCTAGAATTTTCTAGGAGTTGCTGATGCTAAGAATTTTTTGGAATTTTCTGATGCTGAGAATTTTCTAGAATTTTTTAGAATTTTCTGCAAGTTGCTGATAATGAGAATTTTCTGCAATTTTCTGGAATTTTTTGGAAGTTGTTGATGCTAAGAATTTTTTGGAAGTTGGTCATGCTGAACTCACATTGCCAACGTGACCTAGGTATTAGTGACAAAAATGAGCATTTTTGGAGCTGAAATTTGAAGTTCTAGAGGCTGAAACTTGGAGAAATCATTAATGAACCTTGAGGATGACTTGTCCCTTCAAAATTAGACCATTTGACGCTGTTTTAAGGCTATTTTAAGCCTGTTTTGAGGCTCTGAAATTTGGTCACGCTAGACTCATGTTGTAGCCTGATACATTTAGATTTGGACTATTTTGACTTGATTTTGAAGCTGTTGGAGTTGCTCATGCTGAGGGCTAGCTAACTTGATAGTGTGAGCAAGATGGCTTGGGCAAGCTGGAGGTGAGCTCCCTACCTTAGTCAAATTTTTCCTTCTGAATGCTTGAAAGGGTTTGAATCATTTTCAATTTAAAGTGCTAGGCCGAAATTAGAGGTGTTTCATTGGCCCCTCTTTGTTGATGTCTAGAGGAATCTACCTGAGAGGTGTCGACAAAGAAGTGCAAAGCACCATGAACAAACAAGTACTAAACATTAACCATCAACCCTTGGCTGGATGTCATCGCACCATTTTCAAAAGTACATGGGATTTAGGGAATGTGGTACAAGATGCAAGGGAATCGATTGTAACCAAGGAAGCCAGGAGTTGATCAAGGGTGAAAATTGTTGTTGGAATTTGTGGGAGAGGAATGATATCTCATGAATAAGTTATGTTATTGGTCCTTGTCAACAACTGGATTTTCAGCAAACTCGGAACCAAAACATAGGAGGTGTTCTTTGGAGAAATGGGACTCTTATAGAGTATTTGCAAGACCCGTTGTAAATAGCCAAAGCCACGTGATGATGTGCAACATGGTCTCTTTGAGATACAAGTGTAACTATTTTTCAAGACAATTGCCTTCTCGCCTAGGGCTTGTGTGAGAAGAGCCAACAGTCCATGGTTTATGATGTTAACGAGGTCATAAAGACCTTTTCTGTGCATTTTTCTCTTTGAACCTTTTTTTTCTTTTTCCTTTTTATTTTTCTCGTTTGTTTCTTCTTTTCTTTTCTTTTGTTTTTTTGTTTTATCTTTCTTTTTCTTTTTTTTCTTTGGTCTTTTTGAAAGAGCTTGCTTTTAGTGCTATGCTTGTGTTCGAGTGCTTGCATTTTATGTCATGCATTGTGTACTGTGTTTTGCATTGCGACTGCTTAGGAAATTACAGTGTGCAATAGTGTATCAAGAGTGTTGAGCTGAGTGGAATGCATTAGGGGGGTGTAATTGAATAGGCTAAGGGGAGCATGATGGGGAAATAGTGGATGTATCGGGAGTCAGGAATGTACTTATGAATTGATTGATTAACCCAGTTACGTGCATCAGGAAGAATGTGATACCTTGTCATCACGATGAAGTGCATCTATGTACAAATACCTTAAGAGTGTCATCCTGCAAACACAAATCCAAAAAAAAAGGAAAACTACAAATTAAATAGTCAACTAAACACTTTAAACAAGAAGATAGAGTCACCACATGCAATTTTCAAAGCAAACAGAATCATGAACAACATCAACTTCATTAAGGTCCATGAGATGAATCATGTAGCAAGTCTTTGTGGGACATGTACAGCCAATTATAGCAACACATCTTTTTGAGTTTTTACATGGTTGTTGATGATGTCATCAATTTATAGTCTTAGCGGACTATTGTAGATTAGTTTCACGTCATAATCCCTTGGACGATACCAGTTTAGCATTGTAGTGGATGGTGCATTGCTAGTTTATAGTCATAGTGTACTGTGAAGAGGCAAACTAATTTATAGTCTTAGTGGACTCTAGATTCCAATTTCATGTCATGGTGGACGGATGTAGCAGTTTAGTGTCATACTGGACAAAGCTCTGTGATATCAGTTTTAAGTCATGATACTAGGACTACTCTGTGGTATCAGTTTTAAGTCATAATGCCAGGACTACTCTGTGGTATCAATTTTAAGTCATGATGCTAGGACTACTATGTGGTATCAGTTTTAAGTCATGATGTCAGGACTACTCTGTGGTATCAGTTTTAAGTCATGATGCCAGGACTACTCTGTGGTATCAGTTTTAAGTCATGATGCCAAGACTATTCTATGGTATCAATTTTAAGTCATGATTCCAGGACTATTCTGTGGTATCAGTTTTAAGTCATGATGCCAGGACTATTCTATGGTATCATTTTTAAGTCATGATGCCAGGACTACTCTATGGTATCAGTTTTAAGTCATGATGCCAGGACTACTCTATGGTATCAATTTTAAGTCATGATGCCAGGACTATTTTGTGGTATCAGTTTTAAGTCATGATGCCAAGACTATTTTGTGGTATCAATTTTAAGTCATGATGCCAAGACTACTCTGTGGTATCAGTTTTAAGTCATGATGCTAGGACTGTTCTATGCCAGTTTATAGTCATAGCAAACTGATGCTTACCTTACTTGTGTAAAGTGTGATGCTACATGCATGGTCATGTTGTGTATCTGGAAGATCCTGTAAAAAATCAACTACAAAGAAAACAACGTCAAGAGACACCTGTTGTACATAGATTTGGAATGTATGAATGAAAGAAAAGCAATGCAAAAAAGTGATAGTTTTAGGCCATTCTGGGCCATAAGCTAGTTTAAGGCCTTTTTGAGCCATGTGCTTTTGTAGTTTTATGTTTTTATGTTTGATGTTTTTTCAAATGCAATGTGTAAACTAAGTTGACAAATGTGTAAACAAAGCAAAATCTGTGATCTAAGTGAGTGGGCAAAATGTAAACGCATAAGCTAGTGCAATGTAAACAAAAGTCAAAAATGCATGTCAGAGGGGTAGGTAGAAGGTAGGTAAGAATCTAGCACATTTTCAGCCAAGGGAGAGTCTTGTTCATGTAGTTGCTTTCTAACTAGGCATGGATTAGGGAGCATGCAAGGTTTAGGATCCTCTCGGGATCTGTCGGCTTCAACCACTCATTCAGGTGTGTTAGCCTTAAGCGTTGCATTGGTTGTCATAGGTGTATCATTAAGAAACTCTTCTTCCAAAACTTGCACCATGTCTATGTTGTGGATAGTGGAAGAGGAAACGTTATCACCATGGATGATAACTTGACCACCTTCGTATGGAAGGGGGATTTCTTGGTGGATGGGATAGGAGATGGCCCTTAGTTGAGCTAGCCAAGGCCTACCTAGAATCATGTTGAAGCCTAGCATCTCCTCTATGATAGTGAAATTTGTGCAAGTGGGGAATTGCTTTCCCACTACAAAGGCTAAGTTGATTGTACCCTTGACTATGACATGTGATCCATTGAAGGATTTTAGACATGTGATTTTGGTTGGCCTGATTTCATCTGCCAGGCCTAGCTTCTCGATGACGCAGTACAGGACTATGTTCATTGCTGCACCATCATCAACATGCACTCTGTGGATGGTGCACTACCCAACACAAATGCTAATTGATAGTGGAGCTGTAATAACTTCCCCTCATTTGGGGTTGACTTTAACTACATCATCACGAAAGGCTAAGGTTGTTAAACCTAATTCTTATGGTGTGGGAGGCAACATTGTTGCACAGATGGATGCCTCATTTGCAGGGATGTCCTCCATAACAGGAATGGAGGCTAAGACCTAGGTCAATGCTTGGTAGTGAGCAGGTGAGGTCCTGACCAGGTTGTATAAGCTAAATGTTGTGTTCTTTTGCTTGAGCGTTTGCTTTACCTAGGTTAGTGCAGCTACGAAGTCCTTATCATTAGCTGTTGTGTTGGCTTTGACTTTCTCTGTGAAGCTTGAGAGATACACCTCTCGAGAGGGGGACTTAGGCTTGGTTTGCTTGGGGGTAGGGGCCCCAGTGTTCAATTGTTTTTTTCTAATTATGGCCTTTGCTTCTGCCATGGGAGTTGCGAGGTGCTCGTTTGTCCTCTTATGTTCCCATTTGGTGGGCCTACCTGGGTTGCTAGTGGGGTCAACCCTTGAAGGAGGAGGGATTGAGATGTTGCTCACTATTGGGCTTCGGGTAGGTGAGGGGCCATCTCATTGTGGCACTCTTATGACGAAAGGTTGCTTAGCGATTTTTGTTGCTGCATCATGCCAATTTAATGTCTTAGCGGATGAGTCATGCCAGTTTCACATCTTAGCGAATGATGTCTGTGAAGCCTTGACCACAAAGGGTGTTGTGGATGCCTGGGGTGGCACCTTGATTACAAAGGAAGGCCTCTTGGTTGTGGGGTTTTGGGGAATCCTTGCCTTGCTGGGAGACACACAGATCAAAAAAGGTTTTTGCACAGGTTTGGGCTTGCCACCTATTCTAATTGAGTTTACGGCATAGGAGGCATCATCTATGTTGGATTGACTTGCTATGTCAATCACTAGTTGGCCTTATTCTATCATTCCCTGCAGGTCATCTTGCAAGGCATGACAGTTGTCTATACTATAACCAGCCATTTGATGGTAATGATAGTATTGGTCCAATTTAAAATATTGTCAGACCGGAGGCTCATTTGGTACTGCTAAGGTGGGGTTCCTTAGTAGCTCGTAGTACTTGTCATGTTTTTGGCAGGTAATCTCTGACACATGTTTTTGTTGGATTTTCCCGTCTTTCAAGAGTTTCTCCAATAGTTGAGAGGGTTGCATCGGTAGTGGTGTATACTTTGAGTGGTCCTTGGCTAAAAGTTGGGCCTTGGGGTGGCCCCTGCTGATGTAGGTGAGTTGGTGCCAAAGTTGGCAGCTTTGTTAGCTAGGGCTTTAGGTTGCTTAGCTTTTGGGTCCCAGTTGATTACTTTTGTAATTGCAGCTACTATTGCCTCAGTTGTATTTTTCTTGTGAGTATGTTGGTTTTTGTAGGTCACATAAGTTGGGTCATTGCTAGCTTGCGATGCTTCCTCGATGTCCTTAATTTTTACGAAATCCTGACTCAAAGTACAGAGTTTTAGATAATAAAGCTTTGATTTAATGAAGTCATTTGCAGTTTCCTTAAGGATGGTAAGCATATATGTTTCAAGAATAGTTTCAAGAAGTTCATTCAGGGCGGAACTCCATCTTTGGATAAATTTCTATGCTGGCTCTAAAGGCGCTTGTTCAATTTGAATCAAGCTATCTAATGTGGCTTCAGGTTTTAGATTGTATTTGAAATAGGTGGAAAAATGATGCAAAAAATCCTCTAGAGAAGATATAGAGCTACGGGGTAAGGCTTGGTACCAATCTAAGGCTTTTCCTGTTAAGGGCATAGCAAACACATGCAGAATTACATATGGCCATGCCTGAAGCAAAAGACTTTCGGTTCAGAATGTCACTAGGTGGGCATTTGGGTCTCCCTCTCCATTGTACTTGGTCAAATAAGGTAATGAGACTCCTTTTGGCAAGGTTAAGGGTGGAACTAAGGGGTCAATCGAGTTATCTTGATAGAAATCCAGTCCATTGTTCAAAGTTTTAAGACATTTTAATTCCTCTACCAAGGAGTGCATCATTTTTTGTGTGTCTGCCCATTCTTGGGCGGTAGGAAGACTAGCAGTTTGGGTTGATGGTAATTGATAATGACTCGATTGTGGCATCATTTGTGGAAAAAGAGGTTGTTGGACTATTGTTTGTTGTGGCGGGATAGCATTCGGGGCTAAGTTATGAGATGTGGTACACTATAGTGAGTAGACGGGTTTTGCTGAACAACTGGTGGGACCCACTGCCTAGTCACAGGTTGTGAAGTGATCGTTGGTGTTTGTTGGATTTGCACTTGAGGTACATAATGGATGGACATGGAAGTAGGTATGACCGATGGCATTCCAATCACTTGAGGTCGAGAAGTCATTCCTTCATTAGTCTGTTGGGATTGTGTTTGCAATGGTATGATGGAAGTAGATGTGTTAGTTTGAATGTTGGACATGGAGAATATGGGGATGGGAATGGCTACTTCCCATAAGGAAACTGGTGGTGGAAATATTGTTTCTTCCGGGAACGGTTGAAACAGTGGGTTTGTATGGGCATGGGGGCTAATGGTATGGTATGATTCTCCATGTTTAGATTGGGCTGCAAAGTCATCTTCTTCATCTTGAGGCTCTATGGAAGGTAGCTGTAAGACTTGACTTCTAGCCATGAGAAGTTGGGATATGAGCCTATGACAGTGTTCAAAGAGCGGTATTATGTCAAATGCTAAAGGGATGAACTCATGACCTCCCTTGTGGATAAGTTCATAGTCTCGTTTTGCTTCCCTTTCCGTATGGTCAATAGGTAGGTTGGCTTGGATTTTGACACATATGAAGTTGTATTGTTCAGGTGTAAGAGTGGCATAGGTAGGGTCTTTTCCCTATATCCTAAGTGACTAGAGTGTAGGGCCTTGAGGGTTTACTTGTTCGATGACAGTTATGGGTTCCGTAGTAGTCACAGGGTTCGAAGTTTCAGCGATTGGTAGTGTTACTAGGTTGATTTGGAAGGATTCCATGACAAATGTGAGCAGACTAGGCTGGATGAATGGGGTTGGATTGTAAGCAGTTGCACTATGACTGGCGTGACACAAATACAACATGACCAAACCGATCAAACCACAACGTGACCAATAGGGACAAGCTCAGCTTGACCAACAGGGACAAGAGACTCACAAGATAAGATGAAAAATTTTTGATAGGTAGCGTGATGGACATTTTAACAAACAACAAGTTGGCCCTTCTTCTAGCACCAAAAATGTTTTTGACCTAAATCATTGATGTGAGACTGGAAGGGAAACAGACACTAAAAGATCGTCGAGCAGCCACAACTGACCCTACCTTCGCCCGAGGGCAAGCTAGAAAAGTAAATGAAGGTAGAGTGTCTTGGATGGTCTACACTTAAATCAACCAAGGACTTCCCCAAACGTAAGCTACAGCTAGTGTTGGGGTTATCGTAAACAATGTCTTAAAACATATAAATGTGCGTAAAATGTAAACATGAGCCGTAAGACATAAATGTAAACATAAGGCATAAACAAAATGTAAACTAAACTGAATGTGTAAACAGAACATAAACTGAATGTAAGCAAAAATGTAAACAGAACATAAAAATAGAACATGAAACAGAAAATGGAAATAATGTTTGGTTGGCAAAACGGAAATAATGTATTTCTTAAAAAAGATGTGCACCAGTCAAAGCATAGCTGCGTATAGATGGCAGGTCGAACGCCTAGCCCCAGGGTGATGTAACATGATGATGCAATGATGTGATGTGATGAACGTGAGAAATTCTTGGATGCCAATAGTCAAGTGTGTCGAGTGCCCAAGGATTGCTGGTTCTGTCCTCTCTCAGAATTACCAATCTCTCCAATTTTTGCCCCCTAGTTTATGTGAATTGACAGGGTATTTATAGGTTTGGGTTGGGCTCGAGCACAAAATTTAAGAATGGAATCAATGGCTGGGAGATGAGAGGAAAGCAGATCTAGTGACATGTGTCCAATGGATAGTTGTGCTCAGGTTGGATGTGTGTTGGCGAGAGTTGGATGTGTGTTGGATAGTTGTGCATGAGTTGGATTTGTGTCGAATAGTTGTGGACGAGTTGGATTTGTGTTGGATAGTTGTGCATGAGTTGGATGCATGTTGGTGAGAGTTGGATGTGTGTTGGATATTTGTGCATGAGTTGGATTTGTGTCGGATAGTTGTGCACAAGTTGGATGTGTGTTGGCAAGCTACATTCTTGACCAGGTACATTGCATTTTACAATTTATGGGTTATTTAAGCCCATGAAAGTACATTTAATTTATACATGAGGGCATGCCTATCCCACAAATGAAGATTTACAATGAAATGTACAAGGAAAATTTGACCCATTTTTCTTGAAACTTTTTTGTCCGTGAGTTTTCTGGAATTTTCTAGAAGTTGAGAATTTTTTGGAATTTTCTAGTGCTGAGAATTTTTTGGAATTTTCTACCATTTTTTGGAATTTTCTGGGAGTTGCTGATGCAGAGAATTTTCTGAAATTTTCTGATGCTAAGAATTTTCTAAAATTTTCTGATGCTAAGAATTTTCTAAAATTTTCTAATGTTGAGAATTTTTTAGAATTTTCTGGAATTTTCTGCAAGTTGCTAATAATGAGAATTTTTTGCCATTTTCTGGAATTTTCTGGAAGTTGCTGATGCTAAGAATTTTCTGGAAGTTGGTCACACTAAACTCATGTTGTCAACGTGACCTAGGCATCAGTGATAAAAATGAGCATTTTTGGAGCTGAAATCTGAAGTTTTGGAGGTTGAAACTTGGAAAAATCATTAATGGACCTTGAGGGTGACTTTTCCTTTCAAAATTAGACCATTTTGACGCTGTTTTGAGGCTGTTTTAAGCCTATTTTAAGGCTCTGAAAGTTGGTCACGCTGGACTCATGTTGCAGCCTGACACTTTTAGATTTGGATTGTTTTGACTTGATTTTGAAGCTATTGGAGTTGCTCATGCTAAGGGCAAGCTAGCTTGATAGCGTGAGCAAGCAGGCTTGGGCAAGCTAGGGGTGAGCTCCCTACCTTAGTCAAATTTTACCTTCTAAATGATTGAAAGGTTTTGATTCATTTTCAATTTAAAGTGCTAGGACGAAATTAGTGGTGTTTCATACGGAAATTAGTGGTGTTTCACTTAAAAGTCTTTGTGTAAAGTTGACCAAGAAAGTAAAAACCAAGGATCAAGATATTTCTTCAATAAATATAATAGTTTCTAATCTCACAAAAGAAATCTCAAACCTTAGGACTAAGAATAAAGAGCTAATTAAGTCTTATAAGCAAATTAAGAAAGAACTTGCATATGCCAAACTTGTAAATGAAAGGCTAGTCAAAGAAGAAGAGTCCCTTTGAATGGTCCTAGGACAAGGAAGAAGTCCACATGATAAAAGTGGACTAGGATGTTATTTAGCAGAAGAAACATCTACACAAACTCCATCTTAATAGAAGGCTTCTTCAAACATTGAAGTACTAATGAGTACTACATTTCAACCAAGAAGAACTTTAAGGTTTGATCACTTTAACCACAATAGAAATGTTAGATGTTATTATTGTAATAAATTTTTGCATGATCAATGGGAGTGCAATTTAAAATATTATCACATGAACACCTGTTCATATCATAAGACTCCTAGGTATTACCCAAATGTACCTAGAAAGAAAATATTATAGGGGAAAAAGGAAAGAAGGACAACTCAAAACAATAATAAAGGTAAGAAGGTATGAGGAATCAAAAGGAAAGAACTTGAGAATGAGAAGACTCTCTCTAAAATTTTGTGAAAGGGATTCAAGGCTTGGAAATCAAAGAAGTTTGTGTCAGAATAGAAACCTTAAAAGAGGAGTCTCGTTCTCAAGTTTACTAGGCATTTTCATTCTCTTTAGTAATAAAGGTAAGTAAAGGTAAATTTTGATTCATTATGCATATCTCTTAAGGCTATAATCCCTGGTAGCCATTCTTGAATCCCATCCTGCTAAACCACATCATGACAAGATATCTCCCCTAAACACATCTCCTATGAGACATCTACCTGAGTTTTCCTTCAACATGGCAAAGATACCTACTTTCCAAAAGATATTTCTACCTTTAGTTTTAGGGTTAGAGGATATGTCTATCTTTCAAAGTAGACATCTACTTTTTCATTAAAAACCCTCCTTTAGCATGATTATTCAAATATAAATGCTCCTTTTGACTCATTTTCAATGAGATGACCAAGGAGAGCTGACCAAGGCCCTACCAACAGTAGTGATTTATGCTTTCATGGCCCACAAGAAGGTTAGAACATCAGGTGTGCTACCTAAGAAAATTTCAAGTGGAGCATCCACCAACACTCTAAGCTCCTATAATCCTTCAAGTCCATTAATGCCCAACACCAGTTTGAGGTAACTCAAATCATTTTCATCATTTATAAGTATCCTCTTTCCTTCCAACAGTGTAGGCAATAAGAATTAATGAGTTTCTTCCAAGTGTTAAATTGGATAATTTTTATTTCCATGGATTTCTATGTGCCTCAATTTCTCATTTGGGAGTTTTATGGTAACACTGTCATTATGAATGTTATTGTTGGAACTTTTACTATCATTGCTAAGGGTTTGGTGATTGATGTGTCTCCTCAAGTGGTCAATGCACTTCTTGGGATTTCTAGTGCTAATTTCTTTAGGGTTATCATTCATTCCATCAATGATATTTTTACAAATGGTATAATTTCCATTAACCACAATGAATTCTATGATGTGTTGTTTGGAGAGTCTATGTCTCTTGGTAGAGGGAGGATTTATAGGAACAATATGGCTCTAGATGCTTTCACTTTGTTACTAATTGTCTTATCTAACATCATTATGAAAGGGTGAAGCTATAACTATTTGTTGCTAGTCCAAGCTTTTGTTTTATACTACCTTCTTATAGGATATTCATTGGACATAGGTCATACTCTCTACCATGATAGGTTGAACATGTTCACCAAAGAGAGGATCTTTAACATCCCCACCTTATCAATCTACTGATTCATCAAAGAGGTATGTTCATTTCTAACATGTCTTTGCTCAAAGGCAAGAGGAGCCATGATGAGTATGTAGAGAAGAGGAGCTCCTTACATGTTGATGAAGTATGATCCAATACTTGACCACCTCAATCTAAGAAGAAGAAGAGATAACCATCACCATCCCAGTCCTCTCCTTAGTTAAGAAGGTCCAAATCTATTAGTGGATAGGTGATATATTCCCTAAAGAAGCTACTTTAGTCATTTGCTTGTACCTTGAGAATGATTGGTAGGAATCTCTCTTACCTACATAAGAGAATGGATTTAGCTAATGTACCTCTTACTTCTAATTTCTAATAGTTTGAGGAGATCACTACTCCTCCTATTTCAAATAGTAAGGAGGACCTTTTTGCTCCATGGAGACATTCGATAACAATTGGACCTTCCCAAGTCTCTGATTTGGAACATGCCTCTAATTCAGATGAGACTGATGTATCATTGACACATGTTCAAGGGGATCATCTTGATCCCATGCATCCTAGATCTAGTTTTCATCATTAGTATGATGCTCCTAGATCTTTTAAGTGGCTATTCATGGAGAGAATCTTTGGGACTTCATTCCAATGGAGGCCTATTAATTCCAACACCTATCAAAGAAAGGGATCTTTCTCATCCTATTAGCAGGCTTGATCTTGGCTAGATCCACTAGCTTCATCTCAATTTTGAGTGAGGCTTCATCCATGGAGAGCTCCTATTTAGCTACCTTCTTCAAATGATTATAGAAAGTAGCACATGTCCAACTCTACTACTAATAGTCATGATGAGGAGGAGGAGACCTACATACCTTCTTGAGCTGTAATTTCTTCAAATGAGGACTTAGATGATGTGACTAGGATCAATGATTAGAGTCCTTAGGTCCTCTTCCTTCTTTTTGATGATGTCTAAAAATAAAGATATAGGTTTTGATGATGTACACATATGTGGTTTTTCATTATGGACTTTCACATATGTGATTTTTGAGGATATTTTAGTAGCTGAATATAATGTCGATAGTTTGTGAATATTTTATTGACAATTTATGCTTCTATATAATGATTATGATGGAGATAGGTTTTTCATTTACATAGTATAGTTTCATTTTTAAATTTCATGCAATCTATACCCTATGCCTTGAGCTTTATAGCCATTATCCTAGTTATAACCTTGGCTAGCATTGGAATTTATATGTCTTAATATTTTTAATGGTTATTGTTATTTAAATTATTTATCGACTCACCCATTTTCTTAAGTTTTGAACATTACCAAAAAGGGGAAGATTATTGACCTTTTGGTATGTCAAAACCTTAAGGAAAATGGAGAATATAGAATGTTTGTGGAATGGGATGATTTTATAGGGCATGAATGAGAACTCGAGAAATGAGATCTACAAAGAGATGTTAAAGTAGAGACTACATGAGTAAGTTGGGAGCATGCACAAGTAAGAAGGCTACAAGCTAAATGAATATTCTCTAGGGATTGAGAGAAAGCTAAATCAATAAAAAAGAAGCCTCGTGAACTAGAGCTAAAAAGTTGAGAAGATGTCTCCAAGTAACAGAGGACATCTAGGCTACGAGGAAGGCCATCAAAAAAAGACATCCCATCTTGAAATGAGACATCTTACTAAAGTTGAAGCTAATTTTAGAAATACATCCCAATCTTGAAGGATATGTCTACACTAGCCATTAGATAGTTATTGCATGAATTCCAAGGTATTTTTAAAAACTTTGATGTTATAAGTAGACTTCAAACTCTTTGGAATTAAGAAAGCATTGTAACATCAAATTCATCATTATCTATTTTATGCTGTACTTCATTATCACATAATTTTCTTAATTGTTTGTAGAACTATGCTTCAAAGTACAAGGACATGTAATTTAAGTTACACTCTTTTCTTGTGTTTTTTTTTTCTCTTTTTCTTGTAGCCTTGCAGGGTTAATGTGCTTCTTGCAAGAAGGCATTTTCTTTGAGCTTGTCAATATCCTATGGGATTGAGTGTTTTTGTAGCATCAAAACACTCTAGAGTAGATCTCAAAGCTTGTATAGGATGTGGTACCCTTCAAACTACATTTTCAAAAACAAAGTTCAAAGTTTTTGCAAGGATTCTACCCTTTGAGTGTGGATGTACCCAAGTTGGAAAACCATGTAAATTTTGGATGAAATTTTTGTAGTTGATCAATTTACAATTTGGGAAGCTTATTCATCCCTCCCTTCTAAGTTCTCGGTCCTCATAGAAGATGTCTTGGCCAAGAGGAAGTCAATCACAAGAATATGTCTCCTTAGAGACATCCCATTCTAAAAGAAGATCTCTCCAAAGTTCAAGTTGATTTCAAAAAGATGTCTCAATTTTGAAGGAGACATCTAAATTAGTAATTGAATAGTTGTTTCATGAATTCCAAGATATTTTCAAAAAATTTAAGGCTATAAGTAGATTCCAAACTCTTGGGTATTATGCAAGCATTGTCAACATCAAAGTTATCATTGTCTATCCTATGTTTTTGTACTTGTGTACTTGAATTGTCACATCATTTGCTTGATTTTTTATGGAACTCTACTTCATTGTACAAGGAATTTGTAAATTGAGTTACATTCTCTTCTTGTAATTTCGTTTTCTTTTCTTGCTACCCTGAGGGATTAATGTGCTTCTTGAGAGAAGGCATCCTTTTAGACCTTGTTGGGATTCTATGGGGTTGAGTTGTTTTCTTACACCAAAATACTCTAGAGTGAAGCTCTATTTTGTACAAGTTATGGGATCCTTTAAACCACACTTAATCTTGTTGGAACCTTATGGGATTGAAAGTTATCACAATAACAAAACTCTTCTTAGAAAACCTCAAACTTTATAAAGATTATGATGTATTCTAAACCACATTTTGGAAGAAACAAAATCTAGAGTTATGCAATGAATCTACCCTTAGAGTGTGGAGTACCTAGGTTGGAAAACCACATAATTCTTGTGTTTTGTGTAACAAGTGTTGCTTGTGATTTAGGGAACTTATTCATTCCCCCCTCTCCCTCTTTATAATTTCTTAATCCTCAGGATGTTCCTAAGATAGCCTTCAAGACATAATATAAATATTATGAGTTCTTGGTTCTTCTATGTGAATTCACTAATACTTCTATAGTATGTATGTAGCTCATGAACAGTGTCATGAGACCATACATGGACCAATTTCCTATAATGTTCATCGATGATATTTTAAAATACTCTTCGTTTTAGGAGTTGTATAAGTAGCATCTGAGGATGATTTTCTAGATACTTAGAGAGAAAAAAAGTTATTTGTCCAACCTTCTAAGTGCTCTTTCTAGTGATAAAATATTTAGTTATTGAGGCATGTTCTTTTTGAGGCTACTGTAGTAGTAGACTTTGCTAAGATATCAATTATTTTTTATTAACATGTTCTCAATGATTTGAAGAAGATTATGGATTTTCTAGGACTTGTAGGTTATTACAAGATGCTCATCAAGAACTTCTCTCACATTAATTTTCCCTCACAAATTTATCACAAAAGAATATTGGTTTCTTGTGGGACCTAAGTCATTAGGCTATCTTTGATGGACTCAATGGTAGACTAATATTGACTTTAATTTTATTCTCACATATCCTAGATAAACTATTTGACATTTGAAATGATGTGTCATGAGAAGGTTATGGATGTATTATCATGTAAGAGGAAAAAGTGATAGCCTATACCTCAAGATAGCTTAATTCTCATAAGATGCACTACCCTACTCATGAGATAGAATTGGAAGGAATGGTATCTACATTGAAGGTTTGATGGTACTACCTATTCAAAGAGAATTTGATAATTTGAATAGGTCAAAAGGGATTGTAGTATTTGATGAAATAACATTAGTTAAACCTACATTAGAAAAGTTTTATTGAGCTATTAGAAAATTTTAATTTTATCAACTAGAATCAAATGTTAAAAAAAATGTTATTGTTGATGTCTTGAGCTATGCGGCTAGTAAGTTCCATAATCTATTGATTAATTTTTCTATGGTTAGTGAGATTTGTGTGTATAAGTAGTGTAATCCTTGGTGTGAGGAGCTTAAGTGATCTAGTTATTCTTTAATGGTAGTTGATTCACTTGGATTGCTTCATCTTAAGGATCATATGTGTGCCTAGTTCCTTGTAGTAGCATCTATTAAGGAAACTCATCTTGATAGGCTTTAGATATATTCAAGTAGTGATAAGATATACTAGATGCTGAAGAGGTTGTACTAGTGGCTAGGCATGAAGAAATAAATTAGAGAATTTATAGCTAGATGTCTTATTTATAAGTAGGTTAAATTTGAGCACCAAAGACCAATTGGTTACTTGTACTCTTACACTATTCTAGAGTGGAAGTGAAAGGTGATCAGTATGGATTTCATTAAAAGGTTACCTTGCACTAGGGGTGGAAATGATGTTATCCTTATTTTTGTGGACTTATTGAGCAACATAATTAATCTCATAGCTATGAATAATTTGGTTAGAGAAGAGGATATTGCATAGTTATTTAAGACTGAGATCTTATGACTGCATGAAATTCATGCCAATATTATCTTGGATCATTATGCCAAATTCACATCTTGATTTTTATGTCTATTCATAAATAACATGAGTACTATGTTGAATATGATTTCAGCTTATCATTTGTTAATTGAAAATATGGTTAACTAGGTCAACTAAGTGTTGGAGGATATACTTTAGTTTATGCATTGTAGTTTTTGGATAGTTATGATCATCCATTACCTCTAGTATATTTTTCCTATAACAATAATTAGCAAGCTAGTTTGAAGGTAAAACTATATAAATTTTTGTATAAGAGACATTGCAATACTTCTTTATGTTGGGATGTGATCAAAAATAAAGAGTGTTTTAATTCAAATAATATGATATGGATGAAAGAAAATATTAGGAAGATTTTTGAGAGGCTTAAAGTAACTTAGGATTACTAGGTAAGCTTCGTGAATCATAGAAGAAGACTTGTTGAGTTTGCACATTGTGATAAGGTGTTTGTTCATGTCTCTCCACTGAAAGGCTTGATTTGTTTTGGTCCAAATGAAAAAATTTGATCTCATTACATTAGACCATTTGATGTTCTTCAATACATAGTAGAAATTGCATATCATGTTGATTTTCCTTTATAGCTTTCAAGCATGCATGATTTGTTTCATGTCTCCATGATTTGGAACTATGTCTTCAATCATAGTCTTATCACTTGCATTAAGGTATAGCTTCAAATTGATGTCTTGAATGTAGATCATCTTATTAAAGTGATCAAATACATGAATTATTAGTTATGTAGCAAGATTATTCCCATGCTAAAGGTCTTATGAAGTTTCCATGATTTTGAAGAGGGTACTTGGAAGCTTAAGTCTAATTTACATTCATCCCATCCTAAGATCTTTTGGGAGGAAGATTCTTAAGGGGGAAGGATGTAACAACCCTCATTTTTTATATTATGAGTATGTATGATCTTTATTGAGATTGTGATGCTTATGCTTGAGTATGTTTTATGAATATTATTGGTTCAATATAGTCTTTTGATTTTTCATTTGAAATTTTATGATGATTGACCTTAAGATGCATGGGTGTATTAATGTTTTTATGTATCTTTTAATGTATGTATATTTATATACATATTTAGATATTTTTATTTATTATCATTTAACATATGTGCACTAACCCTATTTTTGAGTGTGGTAGGATTTCATTTGGATTAGTTTAAACCATGGCATGACATGATTTCTTTAATTTCTTTGGGTGTATTTTATGGTCTTTTTTATGATATGGTGTTGATATCTACATGTTGAATATTTAATTAATTAATTTTATTTTTTCATTATAGGTTTATTACAATATTTCAAAAATAGTTATTTTTAATGGAATTATTTTATTTATTAATTTAGCACATGTGGGAGTTACGTGAACATAGAGGAAGTTACTTGTTTTATGGAAAAGATTGGTGGTAATATTCTTTTCGGTCAATGTTTATTTTGGAAATTAGCTATTTTTCTTCTATTTCATCATTTTGATTAATCTCCATTAAAAATTTCATGTCTCTTTCTTTCCACACACTTTAACAATTGATGAAAGTAAGGTTAAGATACTCCTTGATCTCAATCAATCATGGGAATTGATGAAAGTAGTTGAAGTTCCACCATAAGGGGTATATGATTGGATGGTATTATTTGGGATGGTAGGGCTTGATCTTGCTTCTTCTCAACTTCCTCGTTAGAAATTAACTCTAGTAACTTGATAACTTTGATGAATTAGACATCATACCACATGTAGTCCATGGTCTCAATGAAGAATGACGTTAATATATCTTCACTAATCATGGTAGTGTAATTCATAAAATATGGTTCTTGATGAGTACTATCCATCAATATCATATATTCCTAAATTTTGGAATTTAACTTCTCTATTTATGATTTTGATGTAAGCAGAATTTACACTAGCCAATGGAATTAAATGTTGAATATATGGAAATATCTTCTTCAAATTGGATTTATCTTTCAATGGTTCTGTTATCCATCCAAGTTTTAAGAATTAATAAATACTACTTTCAACTTTCACATTAAAGTGTCCATAAAGGATGAATGACACTAGAGTCATATAAGTAGGAATAACTTATTTTTCTAAATTTCCTAAATTTGATTAATCAAGTATGCCACTTGGTAAAGTATGGCATCTAAACATGTTGATTTTGCAATTCAATATCTATTAACCATACATACATATCTTTCTTACTAGATTTCAAATATCAATGCTAAAGCTATGTGGTTTATCCAAAATCTTAATCATTCATTCTTATTCATGATTTGAAGCTTTGGAATCTTAAAGATCTTATCTTCTAATTTTTGTTTAAACATTTGGGTTAATTTAAAATTTACTTCTTAATAAAAGATCATTCAACCATCAATGATGTGAATTCTGTAATAGGTTAATTATATGTCTTGAAAGAAGAACTTTCACAAGATTCATTTTTTTGTAATACCTATGTATTCCATCTTTTCTAAATTCTTCTCAAATTGATAAAGGAATTTCCATGGAAAGACTTCATGTTGACATAAGACATTAACATTCAGATATTGTAACTATGGTAAGACACATGTGTATCAATACTCATTCTAGTAAGGTTTTTCTAGCATTAGTGGTATTTACAAGTTTCAAAAGAAGGTAAGTTTTCTCAATGACGATAGTGTCTATGTGTTGTCAAAGAAGGTAAATTTATTTAGCATTAGCAAAGTCTATGAGTTATCAAATGATGTAGGTTTTCTCGACACCAAAAAATCCATGGTCACTAAAGAAGGTAAGTTTTTTCAGCATCAATAGCTACCAGGGAAGGTAGGTTATCTTAGCAGTGACAATATTCATGGATATTGTGGACTACCAACAATATTAGCAGATTTTCTAGTGATATAGGAGATAAAGGAAATGAAAATAAAGGCATAGGTGGTGGCAAAAATGGTCCCAACAATAGTGGTAGAGAATGGTAAAGAACACAACATATGGCAAGGCACTAATTATAGGGTGTAGATGATATGGTAGGGTTGTAAGAAGCCATGGTAGAAGAATTCTTATGATGTTGGCCATGTAATGAGGATTTTATTAGTTATGGCTTACCATCCAATGGTTATGTAGGATGGAATGATAGTAGAGTAATGTTGTAGCAACAAAAAATGCATGATGGTAGGTAGAAGCAATGAAATAGGTACTATGGCAAGATATGACATGTTAGGTATGGGGGCAAGGCAAACAATATGGCAAAAGGGAGGATGAGGCATGGTGGATGGGTGAACAACACATAGTGGTGTGACAAAAGCAGATGGCAGCATAGAGGGCTAGGCCACAATAGTGGAGGTCGGCCATCACATGACTTATGCAAGTTCAAATGAGCTTGCATAGCCCAATGCAAGGTTGGGTAGGCCAAAATGGGCTAGCATGGCCCTTCATAGACTAGCATGGCCTCATGTATGATAACTTGGACCCTTCTAGGACCTCATGGCCCTTTCATTTTATGTCAATATGTGTGTGTGTGTGTGTATTAAATTTTTTTAACAAAAAATTAAATATTATAATTATTTTTTAAAATTAAATTTACTAAATCATGAATTTGTATATAAGTATACATCTACATATAATTTCTAAGAAAATTTCCTTGATGGCCAGCAAAGCATGACTTATCCATTGGCCATGGAAAAGATAAGGTTGTATGTACAAATCCCATCCCTAGAATTTTGACACTAAGGTTTTTTTAACCTTTTAATATTATTTTATTCTTCCTACCCTAGCAAATAATGTGGCATTTCATAGGATGATGGGATAAGTTTCAATTAGCTATGGGAAAATTTTGGGTTTGATTCTTGATATTAAAATTTTGAATTTTCTTAAAATTTAAAATAAATAATTTCATAATTTAATAATTTATTATTTTTTAATGCATGCATAATGAGAAACTTTAAGCAAAAATATCTTCCAATCCACAACTCTAATTAGGATAAAATTTGTACCATCAAAATCATCTCGACAAGTAATACACATTGGGCATGGTCTTAGGATCCAAACACTAAGTTGGGGTTTTATGACTTAAATGGACTAAAATAAATTATTTTGTTAAATTGATATTATTAGGCTAATGTATGGGTGACATGATGACTTGTAGATGATTTGTGATTTGATTGTAAATGATATACTAATCCTTGGAGAAGAATATAATTCTTTTATCTTATAATTTGACAAGTATGATGTAGGCCTATTCTTTTGGATAATGATTATACCCTAGGAAGATACTAAGTATAATGTTAGAAAATTAAGACATTACACTACTAAGAATTGGTTTCCCTATGTATCTATTGATAATAAGCATTACTTGTTAAGTATGGATGAGGTAATCTTATGGCTAGTTTGACCTTCCTTAAACCTACCAATACATAAGTCATAGATAAGATGAGTAACATCAAGTTACAACAATTAGATATTTAGGAGCAATGAGTCTCAACTAAGGCCATAGTTACTAACCCTATGGGAGGAACTTATCAATTAATTAATTAATTAGCATTTCTAGCATCACTACAATATGAGTAAGAGTTACTGAG
The DNA here is from genome assembly GCA_015680685.1 of Gnetum montanum. Lineage (NCBI taxonomy): Eukaryota > Viridiplantae > Streptophyta > Gnetopsida > Gnetales > Gnetaceae > Gnetum > Gnetum montanum. The sequence continues at coordinate 349,459 of MNCI01026259.1, read as the reverse complement.
ACCAATGTATATTTGTTATACCAACACATCTTACAATTGATGTAGCTTGTTGAGGAGATCTCAAATCTCTTGATCACTCATTGAAAGAATCTTATGGGTTGCTAAGGTCTATCTTGAACATGATATGCGTTCATAATTCTCCTATAGATGTATAGTTCTAACTCAATTGGTCTTGAAAATCACTTGAAGGTTATCTTCTTGATTATATGAATCATCTCTCCCTAGACTGTGGCTCCATGGTTCATCATTAGATTATAGTCAATCCTTGAATTTGATTGGCTCTTCAATCATGATTTTCTCAAATACCAAATGTGATATGTTGTTCATGGATGTTGTGGAAAATGTTAAATATAAGTTGTATTAGAAATTATGTGTAAAATAAATATGTGAAAAATGTCAAATATTCTTAGAATTTGATATTATGTGTAAATGAGATAATAGGGAAAATGCATGAGGGAAAAGAAAAGAATGCTTTATTAATGTATAATAGTATATTTGGATCATGCTCTAAGTATTTATTTTTGTTATCTTCCTTCAACATCTATCCCTTAGAGGCTATCATACACTACCACCATGGTTAGGCCCATCACCAATGAGAAGGGATAGCTAGTTATCTTCATGTCCTATTTCACCAAAAGCTTGTAACTCCTCTTTTACTAATTTATCAACTCCATGCCTAGGTATAAATACCTTAAGTTAAAACTCAAAATGTCACCTTAAGAGAAATATATGTTATTACAATATGTCATTTCGAGTCTTAAATACAACTATTCTTTTAGGTCTTTTTGCAATATCATAACATTTGTTATGAAGAGTCATCATTTATGTTTTGCAACAACATAATTTTAGAATGGGGATGTGACATGAGTAATCTTGGATTCTTTTTAATTTATGGTTGCAAGTTTTTTCACATTTTTTAAATGGTTTTTATATTATTATTTCACATTGATATGATGTTATTTCTGGAGTGATGGAAATTTCTTTGAATACTTAAAATGTTCATTTGGTAGATTTTGTGTTATTATGATAATGTTGTTTCATCATTTATGGACATTGGTGTTGTGAGAATTATTTCAATCATTTTTTGGAATTGGTTTTTGTTGATTTAAAAATTTCTTATCTATTATAATAGAATGATTAGAGCTATTGTAATTCTTGTTTAATTATATCTTGAACCTAGATGTTATGATTTGGTTTTATTCAATGGAAAGTTTAAAGTATTAGGATTTTCTTTCATCTTTGATATTTTGGTTAGAATTTTTCTTTTCTTTTCTTGAATCTAAGCTCTTGTCTTGAGCTATTGGATTACCTATGTTGTGATGATTTTCATCTAATTCCTTTTAATTTATGCGTTGTAATTAAAGTCATATGGATTTTATTCTTTTCATTTTGAGATCCCCAAATTTCATCTTACCAATTTTAGTTTTCATTTCAATTCAGTCATTGGAATACTCTTGCTCTTTGTTGAATCTTATTCTTGGGATTTTGATCTCTCTCATGTAGTTTTCTTAATTTTTTTCATTGTTTTGATTCCTTTCTAGGTAAATTTGAAACCTTCCTAGATTATTCTAGATGACTTAAGTCCTTGAAATATGTCTCTTCTATAAGGGAAGCAACCCAAAAAGACATTTCATTCTTGGGAAAGATATCTCCACCCTACTTGAGACACCTTTCCAAACCCTAAGACATCTCAATTAAAAAAATCTTGACCCTACCTAGGATGCCTTTTACCCTTTGTAAATATCTATTATGGGATGTCTCCTAAATTATGTAATGTCTTCACTAAGAGTCCATAACTATAATTAACCTAGTTTTATGGTATTTTTCTTGGTCTCTAAGCTTCCTAAAACCTTGTCAAATATTCCACCATTGCTAAATTTATGATGTTTTCTTGTGTCCTTGGATTATTATATAAATTTCCTTAAATGATGAATATTACTTGGTTTGAACCTTGGATGATTTGTGGTTTTTCCTATTGATCATCTTGGATATTTATCTTGGACATCTTTGTGATTATTCCTAGATCCTCCTTACATATATTCTTTCTTGATTTGATTCCATTAATCCTCTTATTGGGTATTAAGTTTTGATATACCTTCTTTGATAAGTGAATGTTTCATGGCTTTGAAGAATGATCAATATGTGATTATTGATTCATAACCACTTCAATCTTCCCATTGTTATGATGCTACTGATTTATTTGAAAGTTATGATCATAATTTCTCCTCTTGAATTTTATTTTCATCTTGAGGTATTTTTAAGATATGTATGATTTCTTGGATGTTGGAATTGGTTCCTTATAATACTAGTCTTCTATATGATTAGTTTGGAAATGATGGTAATATGTCATTTATTGGATTGATATTCTTGTGAAGATTCCTTATATTCCTAAATCTCTTGGATGACATGAATTCTTCTAGTTTTTTTTTATCATACACCATTAGTTTAGTTTGCCATACTTGTATGTTTGATGAATATTTAGATGATGGAGCTAACATTGCATGTTTTGGTTCCTTGAAGATGGGATTCCTTGAGATGGTTTTGTGATTAATTTCTATTGGGATGCATCAATATGGCTCTCATTGTAGGCCCCATCCAATGTGAGAGGGTGATTTTATGGCTCATTGATATTTTTTGTTTCTTCCTCTAAAACATTAGAGGTGATGTCTCTACCACCGATATGATTGATAATGTTGGAAGCAATTCTTGGATGATGCTCCATGTTTAGTTTGAGATGAATAATAAATTCATATACATGGTAATTTAATATTTTTTTGGATATAATTTGGTTTTTGGATTTAACAAGTACACACGACAACTTGACAGACATTTTACACTAAGTCTAATGCTCACTAGCCTTCTTGCTTGTGGGGATGCTTGAAGATGGAAAACCTTGGTTTTTGCATTATTTGATGAATGAATTTTGGCTATATGTTTGTATGTTTACTTGGATATTTTGATTCAACATGTTTTCTAGGTTATTCATACTTCTTCTAACTTCCATAAGATCTTCTAATTAATCAGTTGGATATGGTGTCAAGGTTTCTTACTTAATTTTATACTAATAAAACATTATATTTATGGGTTGATCATATTGGGAGGGATTTGATATCTTGGAAGTTTTGTTGAGCTATTTTGAGCTTGATGATGTTATATTTCTAGTTTAGGATTTGTCTATATACATTGTTGTTATTTTAGCATTTTATTAGATGTTATCTCCTTTTTCTAGCTTGGAGTTATGGTTAGTTATATGGATTAGACCTTTTTTTATGATGATTTTATATATTTATAAAGATTTCAATTTGTAGCTTTATATTACTGTATGTCTTTCTTCCACTATTTAGTTCCTCTCTTTCCTTGGTTCATGGATTCACATTAAAATCCCTTCTTTTCTTTCACTATATAGTTCATTCATTATCTTGTTCTTTACCATAACCAATAATTTCATTAGGATTTTTACACAATGTAATGTTCTCTAATCCAAGAATTAGGAAGGATGGTGTTACAAGGTAGTATTAGAGTATACATTTTGTTAATTTCTTCTTTTAAATTGCTATTTCCAATAATGGTAGATGCTAGAAGAGGATATCTCCATGCTAGGAGAATAGATTTTTAGCCTAGGAATCCAACACTGATACATAACTTCAATCTTATTTGGACAAAGGATCCATTAGTAGATTCTCAATTAGAACCTATCACTCTAGTTCCTACTTCTATACAAGAAGTAAAAATAAATCAAGTAGATATTAACCCCTCTCTATTTTTGTGCTTTGGTCAACATATAGATAGGAACTATAGCTTGCCATGAACATAATATGACTACAAAAGTAGTGGTAGTGGAAACTGGTCAATGGAGAGGAAGCTTATGGAGTAGTTCCATAACCTAGGACCCCTTATCATCCATGATAAGAAGAATCCTATCATTGCCATTAGTGAATTAAGTAAGTTAGAATAGTTTCTTAAAGACAACCATATACAACATAAGAAACTATATAAGGAAGCTTATAAGAGACATGATCATGTTTGTAACATAGCTAGAGACCAAATGATAGTGATCAAAGATGATCTGAATTTACCAAAGTACTTTAGACTAGATAGGTATTGTTATTATCATCAAATGGCTCATCATGACACCAAGTTTTTCCTAGCATTAAAGGATGACCTCTAGAAGATGATATATCATGGGTAGTTTTTGAATGAGCTCAAATCTCTTAGAACCAACAATAACTCCTATACTGTAGCCTCATTCATGGAACCAAAATGGTCCATCCTTCTAGGAAACCATTTGCCATCAAAGTATGACTACAACCTTAAAACAAAAATCCTATAGAGCCTTTCATAATAGAAGTACCACCTCCTCTAACACCTAAGAAGTCTTTCATGATACATGTTCCACCTTTAATGGCATCAACTTCACAACCAAGATCATGAGTTGTTAATCCTCCGAAGCCTAAGGAACCATTTGTTATCTAGGTTCCTCTAACTTTGACAAGAAGAACTATAATAGCCCATGACCAAAGCCCACGTATAGTGGTCCATAATTTAGAGGTTATTTAGAAATCATTATCACAATGGTAACAAAATCAACCTATCACTAGATCCATGACTAAGCCCACTAAATATAACCAACAAAAAAAGGCTTCAAAATAATTTAACCCACCTTGGCCTACACCAAGATCAGCTACATCCATAGACAAGGAGCCCAAGGCACCTATGTCAAAACCTAAGCCACACATGCTTGGAAGGATGAAGGAAGTTAAAACCACTAGGGCCAAAAGATCACATGCTAAGGAAAAGAGTTTTCTTACAACAATGGAACAAGACAAATAGTCATTGAAATAAAAGAACACATCACCAAACCTGTATGACTTGGTCATGACTTCTCCTACTCACAAATATGCACTAGCTTAAGTGTTAACTTCTATCCTTATAAGCAAAGACATTTCTACCAACAAATAGTTGATCTACTCTATAATTGAGCATTCTTTACTTAGGAAATATGGACATTAACTAATGCTTAACTTTTGTAATGGTGAGATGAAGATTGACTCTCAAAATGGAGAAGTGCTATCTAATCCTCTCCTCATTATCATACATGTTAGCAAGTTCAAGGTTCATCATGTCCATGTGGATGATGGGGCAGCAACTAACATGGTGCCATTTTTCATTGTTGACAAACTAGGCTTAACCAAGAACATCTAAGAATCCACTACCTCAACACTCAAGTCATTTAGTGGCTCACAAGTAGCATTGTAAGGTTTCATCTCCTTGGATTTCATAACTAATGAGTAATTTCCTACATCCACCAACTTCCTAGTGGTTGAAAAGATAGATCATGGTTAGCTAAGCTTCATGTAGTCTCATCCCTTATACATCAAGAGATTTACTTGCCCTATGAGAAAGAGGAATTTTTCATTCATGGAGATAATGTGTTACTACCTTTAGTTAACTATATTAACATTGACCAAGGTTTAGAGGTGGAGTTTCAAGAGAAAACCCTTGATACTTAGGCTAGGACCACCCATACTAACTCTGCAACATGGGATGGTTAACAAAAATGCATGTGGCTTGCCATATTGAATAAGAGAAATGGTAAGAAGAAGATCATGCCAAAGGGACTCATTAATCTATTGAAGATTAAGCAACAAGTTTCAATTAAATGTCTTATGCCCTCTCTTGTTAAGAATCATTTGATTACATTTGTGACATTATATCATGTTTTGATATTGGTCTTAGCCTTATATGATGTTTTGAGGAGATCCCATACTTGCTAGGAAAAGTATGGATCATGGCACACTAAGGTATAAAACTAGCAACATCACAACCCGCTAAAGCCTAAAACTAGCAACATTGCTAGCATCATTTGCAAGTTTTACCTATATGCATATACATTGATTTACAATTATCATTACATCACATTTTATTTACCATTTTTATTTTTAGCCTTGCTACATTTACCATTTATGTTTATATAAAACATATAAATTTAAAATCAACAAATAGCCATAGTCATACTATTTAATGCAGGGATGTAGCAGTAACCATAGTTGCATAGTGCAATAATATGACAATGAGTACTATAGTCTATAAAGTTTTGATGATCCAAAGTAATGACTTTGATAATGTGACAAGAATAATACAATGTTATGAAAAAAGAAACCATGCAAGAAATCACACTATGCAACGCAAAATATTTTGAAAAATGATAGAAAAATGTATTAGCTATCATAAAGTTTAGTGATGTGTGTTATGATACGTTGAGATAGGTGCTTTGGCCCTACCTCTTCAAATGACAATGATCTTGTAATAGTCCTTGAGTCCTAAGAAGAGCATAGATTGCATAGAGTAGGATGAAAAGAAATACTCAGGGAATTTACTTATGCACTATTAACATCATCATGAAAAGATAAATTATGATATGAGAAGTGGATAACACTAAGCACAATGTTAGAACAACCATCAACTAAAGCATATGTGAACCTAAGCAGTAGAAAGTTGACTAACTCATTGATTAGGCCACTAATCCCAATTTATTTGGAAGGATTTGCAAAGACTAGCAACCATGGTTGTAAGATGTGTAATCAAAATATTCAAAGCATGAATGATCATATTCTCTAGAAAATTGTTCATCTTCAAATTGTATCAAAAGACACTAAAATTCATTCTAATGTTGAGTGCACTAATGGTGTGATGTGATGTTGCTTTTGTTGCACTACCTTTTCTTCAGCTATAATATTGAATTAACCAATGGGATCTTAAGATATCAAGAAATTAACAAATACTTGTGATGTTAACCAAAACCTTATTTAGTGGTCTTAGGTTGGGTAACCTTCAAGCTTGTTCATTTACTTGAATTTATTAGTCAACAGATTTCAAAATAATGGTGAACAATGCATTTTTTCACTACTTAAGTGACAAATTTATAATACCAAAATATAGATAAAATTTCTAAAGTTCTCAAGTAATGAAAAACAATGGAACATCTAGTTTTAGTTTTATTAATTATTTTCAATAATGGGGAAGTAACAACATCATCTTGCAACACTAGATACAAAATGTAGATGAGATATTCCACCAAAAGAAGATATTCTTATAGAAAAAATTCTTCATCCAAAGCAATGGATTATTTTTAAAAAATAACCATTGTAGTGGGTACACCAAGTCTATACCTAGTGTACCAAAGCATCCTACAAAAAGGTGGAGACCATGCATTGGTTACACTGGTATTTCTTCAAGCCCTAGAGTGCATATTTCAAAAGTGACTTAAAAAAAGTACAAGAGCCTTTTTATGAAAGTGCTTAAATGGATATCTAGTTCAATGAAAAATGACACTTTAGGCTTCCCAAGAATTTTTGTAAACCATAACAAAGATCAAGATATTGAAGAAAGGCTTGACCATTTTGAATACTATAACATGCTAGACTTTGTTACAGATGTACATATGATGTTAGAAAGTGCTATATGGCATCAAAACCATACTCTTGAGTTCGTGAAGACAGATGTTTAGAATATTTAAGATTTATTTTATAGTGCATGGCACAAAAATTCCCTGATGTAGACTTTTCCACTATAAAAACTCAAAGCTTGGTCTCAATCGATCAACCACCAACACCATCTAGTTTCCCTAAATAACTACCAAATCAACATACATCATACAGACCACATAATGACTCCAATTTAACCTCTGACATAGCTCCATTGAAGCATCCATCACAAGCATGTAATGTTGCTACTGAATGGAAATTGAGGAAAAGGTTGAATAAGAGAGAGGCTATTTTTAGAACACATAAAGATAACAATAGCAAAATTTTTATTGATGATCAAATGCAGAGTAGTAGTAGGGAAAGGAGTAAAGGAGATTATGTTCTAGAGGTGACTCATCCTAGTGGTCTTATTATTTGTAGAAGGAAGAGAAAGGATAGTGATAAAGTAGTAGTTAAGTCTAAATTAATTAATTCTATACCAGATATTAGCTAGGGTCCTTGAGATTTGCCACAAAAATATGTTTGGCATCCTTGCCAAGGAAAAAAAACCCATGGGTGGCCACATTTTGCTAATGCTGAGAAGAGTAATTCCACTGTACTAGATGCTAAAAAAGATGTTCAACAAACCATGCTTGTGAAAAGGATAAGGACAAATACTGGTAAAAGGAGATCCAGCCATAATTGATTTATGTAAATAAAGAAATCATTTATTCAGTTTTTCATGTCCATGTTGCAATCGGAAATATCGATTCACTAGAAAGAACCAATGGATCTAGTGCAAGTAGTACTTAACCTTAGATCCCTAGGGATTCTATGAAAATGGGATTTAAGGTGCCCTAGATAGTCTCACAGATCAACCAAGGACTTATGGAACTCCAAACTAGATAAATAATATAATTGAATATCGAAGTAATGTAAATTCAATAAAATAAATAACAAATTGAATTTGAACATAAATCAAAACTATAAACTTTATTTTACAAAGAATAAAATAAAGCAGAATTAAGAGACTATGTATAAAGTATGCCTGAGAGGAGAACAGGGCTGTTCAAGGTCCATTGAAGCTGATGTGTTCAAGTTCATGATCTAGATGTCCTGCCACTCTCAATGCTATTGAACCTCCTTTGCTACTACTCCAAATCTACAAAATTGATCATTGTTAGGGGCTAAGAAAAGTGGAAAAATTGGATGCCAAATTGCTCCACACTAAGGTTTGGCAATCCCAGAAGTGCAATGTTAATACCAAAAATCCACAAGTCTCAATGTGATAATGCTTCCATGCTAGGGTTTAAGCAAATTCAAACATGGAAGATTACAAGAGCCCTTGAGTACTTGATAATGCCCCAAGTGTGGAATTATTGCTTGGAAAAATGTATGTATGCTCAATGTATTCGAGTGCCAAGAAAAAGTGGAACTATCAATGGTGTTTGAGGTTGGTTTCTATTGATTTTGGGCCATGAATGATGTTGCAAAATGGCTATTCTTTGGCTATAATTTGGCTTCACAATGGCTGTAAATTGGCTACCAAATTGTTACAAATTTTTGCCTCGTTCAGATGAGATGGGTGCCCAAATTTTGGGGGATACCATAGATAGTAAGTGCCTTTCCCCATGGTCATTCTATTTACTATAAATAGTAACAAGGAAAATCCTTCCATGATAAAATCTCCACCATGCTTACTAAAGTGGCTATTCAATGTTGGAGTGCATGAAGTGTCGAAATCTAGCTATTGTGGCTTCCACACTAGGGGATGCAATTTCCATGCTGAGGTTGGAGCCTACACACTGAGGGAACACTTCCAGCTAAGGGGGTAAGGTTTCCAAGCTAAGCATGTAGCCTCCATGCTAGGGGGAAGTTTCCCACCTCTCCACACTAGGAATAGGTGAGATCTACCCCCTTGTAAGTGTTTCCAATGTAGAAAAATGTATACCCCTCTCCCATAAATCCAATTAAATTTCTATTTTTGGCATTCCAAAAGGTATTTTTAAATCTTCCAAACTAAAATATAGATACTAGGTGACTTTTTCCATTTGGGGAATGAAGCTTTGACCACTTATGAGGCATTTTTTAGCTGCAAAAGTATAAATTATGTGAACTTGCCCACTATGGATTATAATTTTCACATTTACAATGAAATTTTTCCTCAAGTTTCATAGGGTGAAAGCTACATGATGAAAAATGGATATAAGATGAAAATGTTTGTGGTGTTTCAATGGCTCCTCTTTGTTGATGTCTAGAGAATTGACTCAAGAGGCACCAACAAAAATTACACAACACCATCGCATATTATAACACTAAAATGCATATAGGCCACATGAGATGATAAAACCAAGTTATCTATGTCACCAATGCTACTAGTTTAAGGACATGATGAGCCATGGTACTAGTTCAAGGCCCTAAAAGGCCTTGTTGCTAATTTAAGATCATAGTAGATAGTTGACAGTAGGCTCACTTGTCAATGATTTATCAACTACATGTAGTATGGCTTCATATAGGAATGATTGACTAGAATGGCCAACTCATTCCCATCCATGTCAGCCATCTTGAGTGCATCATTCCCATAGGGGTGACAAGGAAGGGCCCTTCCCAATTGGCTGAGAATTTTTCCATGTGCTGACAAGTAGCTTTGAGGACTAGGTCACCCTCCTTGATCTTGTGCATGGTCAATTTATGTTGATGTTGTCACTTCTGCCTCTCCTAATAGTGCTAGATGTGAGCAAGTGCCTACATACATTGCTCCTCCACCAAGTCCAAGGTTGTCATCTACAACTCCTTATTCTACTCATCATTGATGAAGCTAGTAAGGACTACTCTAAGTGAAGGTACTTGTAATTCAAGAGGTAAAACAACTTCAAAATCATAAACCAGACTATAAGGAGTCATACCAATTATCATGTGATAGGTTGTTCTATAGGCCCATAGTACATGGACAAGTCACTCATGCTTTTCACATTTGTTGTTGTTAAGCATCTTTTTGATCAAGTTGATGGTGGCTTTATTTCTTGATTCTTCTTGTCCATTAGCTTAAGGGTAATAAGGTGACGAGAAAGAATGCTTAATGCCTAAGTCATGATAGAAATATTTTGTTTTATGGCTACTAAATTATGATCCATTATCTATAACTATGATCATGGGTATGCCAAAATGAGCTACAATTTTTCTAGGATGAATTTGCAGACCTTCTCAATTGTAGTCCTCCTTAGGGGAATAGCCTCAACCCACGTTGTAAAGGATTTGGTTGCAATGATGATGAAGCTATTCCCTATGAAAGATTTAGGTGTTATGGATCCAATGATATCCAAACCCCATCATTGAAATGGCCATGTTATTTGAGTGGTATGCAACTCAGTTGGTGGTACATGTATAAGGTAGCTATATTGTTGGCATGCCTCACACCACTTAACCTTCTACAAGTAGTCATTTATCATATGGGGCCAATAGTAGCCTAACCATATAATCTTAGCAGCTATCACTCTCAATCTTATATGCCCTCCACAAACACCCTCATGAACCTCCTCTAGGACTATTATGGCTTTGATTTTACCTAAGAACTTTAGGAGTATGCCATCATAGGATCATTAATATAATGTGTTATCACATACGATGACATACTATTGTGATTGTTTGCATACAGTAGCCTTCTAAGTAGTAGTCAAGTCTTGTGAGAATTCATCATGCATGAGGTAAAATTTGATATCATCATACCACTCCCTAGGAGGAGCACTATGAACAACAACCACAAAGATATCCTCAGTGTTTTGTGTGATGGTAGTAACATAGTCCATAGTTAAGGTGGTCAACTTACTAAATACATCTAGCATTACACTAAGGGCTAATGTTGCAATTGCATTGGCTATGGTGTTCTTCTTCCAGGGTATGTGTTGGATATTAACTTTTATAAATTGTTGTAACAATTGCTTTCCTAGGTCACAATATGGTTGCTAGTGTTTGGGTTTACATGCATAGACTTTGGTTATTTGGTTAACCATGAGTTGTAAATCACCTTTGATCGTTAAGCATCTAATGCCTCAATCATAATCTACCATCATCGCTTCAATCAAACCTTCATACTCTACTATGTTTTTGGTACATGGGAACTCAAAATGATAGGAAAGGGATCAAATTTCACCAAATGGGAATGTTATGATGGTAGTAGCACTAAGCCCATGGGTAGTTGAAGCTCCATCAAAGTGCACGAACAGCTCATAACCCTCAGGTACTTGGCTAATTATGTTAATATGCTCATTAAGGAATTTGAGATCTATGGTTTCTTGATCATCAACATGAGAAACTATAAGCTACATAGATATAGCTCAACCTTTGGTTAAGGATTAAGAAATGTAATGAAGGTCGAATTCTATGATTATGGCTTTCGATCAGGCTATATGGATACTTTCATAAATGTTGGTCATTATGACTCTAAGTATGTTGTCCTTGCAAATGAAATTCACTTGGCTTCTGAATAGGTAGTGTCTCCACTTCTTCAATTAGAAGACTAGCAGAAGATAATACTTCTCAACTTTAGTGTATCAAGTCTTGTGGACAACTAATGTGTGGTTAAGATAGTATACAGGCATGTTTGCTCCATCATTATGTTTCTAACAGAGTAGAGAGGCAATGGATGTATCAAAGATGGTAAGGTAGATGTAAAATGGTTTATCCTCTTGTAGAGGATAAACTATTGACAGTTGTGTCAATTCTTGCTTAAGGTTTTCAAAGGCCTATTAGCATTAAGCCATTCACTCATAATGAACTCCTTTCTTAAGTAAGTGTTTCATGGGCTATAACTTATCTTTAAGCCTAGAGATAAACCTACAAATAAACTGTAATTTTCCTTGTAACCCCTAAATCCCTTTAAGGTTGTTAGGTGTTGCTAATTTGGATATAGCCTTAATCTTATCAAGATTGACATGTATCCCTACTTCAAATACTACAAAACATCTTACCAATCTTAACACTGAAGACATACTTCCTAGGATTGAGCCTAAGCTCATATTCAAGGCATCATTTAAGCATGAGTTCTAGATCATCAACATGTTCATTAGCCACTTTTGACTTAATAGCTATATCATCTACATACTTGTTAAGTAATCCTAACATGTAATTGCTAAATATATAGGTCATGACTCATTGATAGATCGCTCTAGTATTCTTAAGGCCAAATTGCATCATAGTATAGTAAAAGGTACCTCATGAGATCATAAAATTCATGTTAAGTTGATGTTCTTGATTGATCCTAATCTACTTATATCTCGAGAATCCATCCATAAAGGACAACAAGGCATGTCTAGTTGTATTATTAATAAGTTGATCAATACTAGGCAAAGAAAAATCATCCTTGATGGTTGCTTTATTTAGATCTCAAAAATTGATGCAAATATAGATACTCCCATTTTTCTTAGGGACTACCACTATGTTGGACACCCATTCTACATAGTTGATAGCCCTAATGAAACCTACTCATTAGAGCTTTGAGATCTCATCGCGAATTGCCAAGGCCAAATCAGGTCTAATTTTGCACACTTTCTACTTAACTGGTCTAATGCTAGGGTCTAGTATGACATTGTGCAAGACTAAATGAGGGTCTAGGCTTGGCATGTCTTCATATGACAAATTAAAGGCCTTAATATTACTTTTTAGGTTCTTGGTGATGTCTTGAGCATATATAGGTTCCAATGAGAAACTTAGTTTAAGGGCTTTCTCCTTACCACTATTTGTTGTGATAAGAACCTCAACTAGAGAGTCTTCAATTATGTTACCTACCTCTAATTCAAGGGTTTTGAATAGGTTTTCAAGCCATTATAGAGGTTTCTTTATTGAGGCTATGTGGTGTACCAGACTCTCAAACTCAAGATCTAAGCAATCAAGGTTGATACACCGTTCAACATCACCATGAGGTCCATGTAGACACAAAGGTAAGTAGATTTGCTCCTAGGTACTCATACTTTGATCCTGCATGTCAAAAAAAAAGCATATTAAGTGGAACCTAGGTAAAAGTAAATAAATAATACTAAAATGATATAAAATTATGTAAACACATACAAATATAAACAAGGTCATCCAAGGTCATCAATGAGGTAAGGAAAATTTGAAAAAGCGCAATAGAGACCAAAAAGGGTTAAATAAAGGGGACATATAAGAAATAAGGCTACAAAAGATCAAAAAAGGTTACAATTTTGCCAATTTTAGGCCTTAGTAAGCCATGACACTAGTTTAGAGTCTTGGTGGACCATGATGCTAGTTTAAGGCCTTAGTAAGCCATGGTCACATGGTGTCAAATAGTGGTTATGGAAGATCAAACCCTACTATTTGATACCATTTAAAGGTCAAACATAGGCAAATAAGGCTATCATAAGGCAAATAAAGAACATATAAGGCCGCATAAAGGCCATAGAAGGTCAACAATGCAATACAAGCCTAAAAATAAGTCAAAATACTATGTAATAAGGCAAAAATCAAGCAAAATAGGCTACATATGGTAAAATTTGGCTAATATAGGTCAAAATGGTTTGTTTTTGCTACTTTTAGGCCTTAGTAGGCCATGATTTAGGGTTACAAGGCTATTAGATGAGTTCAAGCATCGGTTAGGTTTGTTTTGGGCTTTTTGGACATAGAAACTAAGGGTTTTGAAGCTTTCATGCTAGGCTTAGCATGGAAACAGGGATCCTCAACATGGAAATGAAGAAAAATAGGTTTTTGAGTGCTCAAAGACCCAAAATTAAGGTTTCAAGACCTTCCCAAGGTAGTGCAAGGATAAGTCCACCAAAATTGGATACACTGAAAGTCTGTAGAGGTCAAAAAGCAAGTTCTGGATCCTTCCTCCCTTGTTTTCATGCTAGCCAACATGGAAGAAAGGGGGCTCAGCATGGAAAACGAAAAATTTAGTCAAAATTAGGTCAAACAAGTAGCTAGAACCCAGATTTGGAAGTTGTGCATCCTCTAGCTTTATTTTGAGGTAATTTGGGTTGATTTTGAGACTCAAAACATGTCAAAATGACTTCCCCCCTTTTCTCCACACTAAGCAGAATATCCTTAGCATGGAAGAATGGGGGGAACACTTTCTCCATGGATCCAAGGTGATTTAAGAGCATGTTGACTAGGTTTCTAGACCCCTAGGATTGTGAATCATTACTCTGTATGTTTTTGGCTAATTCTAGGTATGTTTGAAGGCTATTTAATGGAATATAAGGTCTTCCTCCTTGTTTCCACACTAGGGGTATTACTCTAGCTTGGAGGATTAAGGGGAATGAATTTTTAAGGTTCAAATAAGCAAAATCTTGAGGTTATTAGGTCCTAGGCTTCTCTAGTGTAGATCTTTAGCTTTCAAGAGTGTCATTTTATCACCAAAAGTGGAAAAGTAGTTTTTTCCCCTTGTTTCCATCCTACCCAACATGGGAGGGACCTCATCCAACATTGATGAAGCAAGAATCTTAGATCTAGGTCAATTTGGATTGCAATTGACTATGCATGTTAGCTTCTAGGGTTGCTAAGGCCAAGGGCTATGTCTTCATGTCAAATTTTGGTAGTTTTGCATATTTCCAATTGGTTTTTTGAGCTTCCCCATTTTTTCCTCACTAGGGTTAGGGTGCTTATCATGGAATACTACAAGAAACCACTTTTTAGCCATATGGGATCATTTTTCTAAGGTTTGAAGGCTCCGATGACTATTGACAAGGTTCTAGAATGCATGTAAGGTCGTTATGATGTTCTTCTAAGGTGTTTAGGAGCTTCAAGTAAGTCCCCCCTTTATTTTTCATGTTCCCCAACATGAAGGAAGGGATTTGAAGCATCAAAGAATCATAAATATTAGATCTAGAATGGTTTTAACCTCAATCAATCATGCATGTGTGCTTCTAAGGTTACTAAGATCGAGGACTAGGGTTTGAGCTTAAGTTTGGTCAATTTGGAGGTTTCCTAGATGGGTTTTGAGTTGCCCCCTCTTTTCCATGCTAGGGATAGTATGCCTAACATGGAAGTCTTGGTGGAAATAGAATTTTAATTATTTTCATCATTTATATCCATGCATGTAGGTCTTTGAGGTTGCTAGTGTTGATTACCAATGCTTGGTGTTGAAATTTGATTATTTCAAAGGCTAGTGAGTGATTTTTGATGTTTCCCCCTTTTTTCCATGCTAGGGATTCCATGCTTAATGTGAAAAATTGGGGAAAAAGGTTTTCTAGCTATTCGTGGTTGATTTTAATAAGCCTGAGGGTCTTAGGATGTGCAAACAAGGTTCTAGGATATACACAGGGATTTTCGGTGTTTGTTCAAGGTCTATGAAGGCTATTTTTATGTTCCTAATCAAGATCCATCCATTAGAAAAAAAAAGATGTAAAAATTTATGACAAGAAAGAGGAAGAAAGCTTGGAAGAGGTGATCTAGAAGAAAAATCTACTAATCTAAAAATCCATTAATGATATAGTGACTAAGGTAGAAAAGATGTGGGACTCAGTGGATGAAAAGTTTGCTACAACTATGAAAATTATAGAAGAAAGAAGTAAACATGCCTTCAATAAGGCCAAGGAGAAGAAAAAGAAAAGGAACTATGAATGTAAAAAATACAAAGGAAAAGGAAGAGTTACTTCAATGGAAAAATGTACTAACTCAAGCTTAGAACATGAGGAAGGCTATAAGGTATTCTAGTATGAACATCGTAAGGGATGTTGTCCTATGATGGTCCACTTGTAAGAGTCTATAGCATATGCACTTAACCCAAGATTTGTTAAAATGTAAATTTCAAAATGGTTACCTTACCCTCAAGGTAATTTTAGACAGTCCTTTTAACATGCTTACTACCCAAGTGGAGCATACCCTTAATCACAGGAGCAATACCAACAGTAGTGGCAATAACCACAATTGTGGGCAATGCCACTAGTGAGGCAATAGTATCTATATAGGTAACCAAACCCTTATGGATACCATGTGTAGCATCCAATCTCTCTAGGAAACATGTTAGTTCACACTTCTCAATATTATTCAGCTAAGTATTATACTCGAAGGATGGATTCCAATCCACACATACATCAACCAATAGCTGGTCCATTAAGTCAACCTTACAATCCTCTATCACCAGTGTCACTACTAGTAATGCAAGGAAAACTACCATCATAACCTCAATAGAAAATTTCCATAAGGACAATAAATATATAGATAGAGGATCATACTGGCAATACAAAAGGTAAATCTAAGAAACATCCCTTCTTCAAGACAAGTGCAAAAAATATTGAGTAAGAAAGAACTCCATCCAAGAAAATTCCTTCTCTAAGTAATCCTCCTCTAAACATTTAGCTACCACAACCAACTCAAAAACTTGTGACTATCATGTTAACTAAAATAGTATCAAACTGGATTAAGGTAGGACCACTTCCTAAAAAAGAAATTGATCCACAAAATTTCTCTGATTTATTTACAAGTAAATGGAAATTCACCATTCAAGGCTTTATTGGATTGAAGTTCCAAAGTATATTTGATCTCTTAAGAAACATATAAGACATGGAACCTACCATCCTTAAAGAAGTGCAACATAAGATTAGAGCTACCAGATCAATCTATCACCATTCCTTTATGACAAATAGAAGATGTGGTGACCACTATTAATGGGTGGTTTTATCTAGTAGATTTTCTTCTAATAGACATGAAGAATGAAGAAAAGGAATTTAGAATTGATGAATCATCATTGTTCACATCAATATGATCTCATTGATGCATACTTGTCAATGCAACTACATTAACACATACACATTGATGTGTACCTGTTGACGCATGAGATGATGCATCGACACATACAAGTCAACAATGTATCTAGTCTTGCCTATATAAATGTGTGCACCTACTACATTTATGGCATTCATTCATTAGTAGCATAGTAGAGCTCTTGAAGTTTTTTTTATTGAGAGTTGAAATATTTTTAGCATGCCTGTAGGAGGAGTTGAGAAGTGTACATATCTTTATTCAAGCATTGATGTACCTAGACACTTTAGTATGAATGACAATAAAGACAAGCTTCTTAATAAACCTTGCATCACTTAGAAATAGCATAATATTTACTTTAATTTACTTTATTATTATGAAATTTATTTTTATGCATTTAATTGACTAATTAAATACGAACAATTAATGCACATAAGTACAACCACCTTGAGCATATGTTAATGCTTGGTAATCCCAGTAGCACTTACTCTTAATAACCCAGTAGTGTTGCAACATGTTCAAGATGTGTATGGAAGGTGGGAATGAATGCTTATGTTAAGATTAGTTTAATACATTAAAGAGTTACTAGGTTAATTAGCATTTAATTCCTTTATTTTCATACTTAGGATAAAAAGATAAAAATATAAAAATTATACAAATCATATGTCTTAGTTACATTTAACCATACCATTATACCTCACAAGTGGAATTGAGAAGACAACAATCACATCTTTATGATTCACTACCTAGATAAGGTGTACTTTAAGAGCTAAAGTCTATGAAATTCAACTAGATCACTTAGTGAACACCGTTGATTCATATGGTTAGGCGTAGGGACTATTTGCTACTCATCATTGGTGTTGTTGCCAAAGACTTTAGTTAGCTACATGTACTATCTAGGAAGTTAGTGAAATCACTAAATGACATTGTAAAGGTCTTAAAGTTAAAATCATTAAAATAAAAAGAGTACTAAAATCACATTGTTTTCAAACACTAATATGGCTTCTTCTCATAGGGAAGATTCTCCAACACCATTCATAGGAAATTCCAACCCAAGGCAAGAAGGCCAGAAACCACCCATGTCCCAATAATACAAGGTGGTCTATACACATTTGGATGCTTACATTCTAAACTTCACCTTCATCCTATGCTAGGATAAATAATTGTGGTGGAAAAACATGGTGTGCAACATCGTTTTTCCATCTGATCGATCAATTCCTATGATGTTGCTTCACAAGCTCATGAGATTGGGCATCATAGGGCTCAATGCTTAATACAAGGTGCCAAATAATTCCTATTAGGATTATCATCTTACAAATACATAGCAAGAGAAAGATTGGTTGATTGAAGCTCACTATGAGGCTTCAAAGAGAAAATGGTTCACAAGCCCCTTGTTCTTGTAGTGACAAAAGGAAGGGAAAGGCCTCTTCTAAAGTACTTTCCAATATATAGACTCTCCTCCTCTCCTTGATGAGGAGGCCCTTACTTAGTGTCTACACTCCACTCTAGATAATCTTGGTTCTAGAAAGAATGGATTCCAAAACTAGGAGGCCTCCAAAGAAGGAAGTCAAGGCAGGAGCAACAATAAGCACTACAATAAAGATACACATGGTGACCATGGTAGGAATTGAAGAAGAGAAAGTAGCAGGCATCATTCTGGTGCTAGCTCTCCTTCCTCTTTACCTTTTTCATCCTCATCATCTTCCTCCTCCAACTATGATCCAAGCTATAGAAGGAGTAGATACCATCATGGAGGTGACCAACGGGATAGAGATGATTGTAAATCCCATCAAAATAGTAAATACAAAAGGTGTGGGCAATCAAGGGACGCCCATCAAAGAGAAAGAAGGAACATCAAAGGGAATCATTGGCATCATGATCATAGAGAATGATATAACTATGATGAGCCTCGACTTGCAACTAGAAACATGCTGAACATTATGGAGCCTGTGAGGATTCCAACATGACATGTGAAAGATAGTCAAATCAAATGGTTGAACATGAACAATATCCCTAAATTCGAAAGGGGGGGTACAATTTTGATCCATAGAATCATCTTCAAGCCTTTCAAGATGCATGTGCCTTACCAAATGTTGAGAACTAATGGCAAAAATTAAAGCTATTTCCTAGGATACTCATCAAGAAGGCTAAAAGCTCATACCAGTCCTTAGAACCAAAATCAATCCAATGGTGGAGTACAATGCTTGAACTCTTCGATGAAAAGTATCAAATGTACTCTTGAGTGTCTAACTTAAGAAGGAAAATCCAAGGGTGGAAGAAAGAAACACATGAGTCCTTGGATGCAACCATGAGTAGGTACTACTCTCTTTTGCACTGATGCCTAGGCCATGGTTATTCTCAAAGCAAGTAACTCCACTAGTTCTAAACATAAACAAGAACTCTTGGGGTGTATACCAAAGTGAGGATTTCAAAGCTAAGGATCCATTAGATCTAAAGGTTGATAAAGTAAGTGATGAAAGAAGAAGATGAGCTAAGGAAAAAGAAAAGTATAGAAGATTACAACTAGGACCCATTCAGAAAATGGAGATTTGATTTTGTGACAATGAGGACAAGACATCCCTTAAAGAATTTGTGTAATGATTAACCTTGCCAATATAAAAATCTATTTCTAAAATATCAAACAACGTTGAAAAAGTGTGGGATTCCTTGGATGAAAAGTTTCAAGTTGATCTAAGAATCACAGAGGAAAGCAAAGAGTAATGAGGTAGTGGTCATGACCAAAGGAGAAAGAAGGAAGCTAAATGTTCCCATTAGAAGGATAAGGAAATAGCCACTATAATGGAAGAGGTTGTGGATTTTGAAATAGATGATGAAGGGTGTGACATTTGTTAATACAAACATCCTAAGGGATGTTGCATAGTTATGTCATAATTACAAGAATCTAGGATGTATACATTAAATCCTAAATTAGTAAAATGGCAAACACCTAGGCGGTTACCTTATCCTCAAGGAAACTATAGGTAGTTCCACCAAAAAGCCTATTATTTGAGTGGAGTGCCCCCTCAACCACATGAGTAGTACCAATAGTGGCAACACCCACAGTTGTGGGGAATGCCACCACCAAGGTAACAATACCCTTATCGTTAGCCAAATTTGTATGGGTACTATGTTCAGCAATCCATTTCCCCACATGACTCTTCTAGTCATGCTTCTTTCCAACACCACTACTACCCACTTGAATATTATAGAGCATAATCTTCAAGAAGAGAGTTCCCATTTCCCTATTACCCTCCTCATCCTTCCACACCTATACGTCCATCCTCAACTTAGTTGCCACCTACTCCATTCATGCAGGGTGAAATTCTAGCCTAGCTTTAGCAAAGAAATTCCACAAGAAGTGTTAACTTATAGTTGTCTCCTGAGCCGAGTGGTTTAAACACTAAGCCTCAAAAATGATCCTTTTTCTAAATCAAAATTCCTATTAAGCCCTCATAGACACCTATGGCTAATAACCTTACTTCTTCTTTCCTTCACAACATCTTTTGAGATCCTTTTGAACCAAACGCCTCCCAAAGTATACACTATAATGTTGACCCATGCAATCACTGATGGGGTCAAGGCTAGACACCTTCCCAAGAAGAGATTAGATCCTATGAGTTCCCTTATTTACTTACAAATCATTGGGAACAAACCTTCCAAGGCTCTTATAGACTTAGGTTCTAGTGTTAATTTGATCCCACATGAAATGTACAAAGTGTGGAACTTGCCTCCTCTCAAGAGAAGCAACATTTGTCTAGAGTTAGTAGATTAGTTCATCATTGTCTCCTTGGGATTGGTGGAGGACATTGTGACCATTGTCTATGGATGATCATATCCTATTAACTTCCTAGAGAATTGTATGGATAATTGCAAGAGGGACTTCCCTATCATCATGGAAAGGACATGGCTAAGTATAATTGATGTGCAACTAGGAATCAAAGACCTCTTCTTGGATATTTCTAAGGAAATTAACTTTGGTAAGATAGAGAGAAAGAAAATTCCATGCATCACATATAATGACATAGGGTGCCACTACATGCAGAAATTATGGACCATCAAATGTAAAACACTCACAGTAGGTAGGCAGTGTGCCAATGTCACAAAAGTTCAAAGGTGCCTATACACAATAGCCACAAAATAGAAGGACACCCAGTAGCTAACAGCTGATGCAAAAAGTAGTTTAACACTATGCATGGAATAGACTAAGAGCCTAATAAATGCTTATGTTGAAGGCATGGATGAACTAGAGAAAGTCCATTACCAACTCTCTAATGAACCTAATGAAACCAATTAGGGAGAGTTCAAAACCCCTAACAGCTTCAAATAGGATCCCCTTGAGTTTAAAACTCTATCAACTAGAATGTAATATGCTTTTTTAAATAATGACAAGCCACAAATCATTAATTTCAATCTTTCTCTTATGCAGAAAAAGAAGCTATTTGGGGTGGTTAAAAAATGGCTAACAACATTTGCTTAATCATATCATGAGTTGATAGGAATTGATTAAATGATATGCCAACATCACTTCTACATAGATTCCTCCATTAAACCAAAGAGGTAGCTATAGTGATGGTTGAATCCCAAACTTAAGCAAATTTTCAAAGAGGAGATTGAACAACTTCTCAAGGTGAGGCTTGTCTATCCCATTATGGATAGTGAGTGGGTTAGCCCACTCATCATAGTGCCAAAGAAAGGTGTGAAATGGATGTTTTAGACTATTGAACATGATAACATGCAAGGATGATTTTTCTTTATCTTTGGTGAACCAAGTGTTGAACATAATTTCTAAGCATTGCTATTATAGCTTTCTAGATGGTTATAGTGGCTATAACCAAATCCAAATAGCACCAGAATATTAGGCTAAAACCACATTCACAAGTCCTTGAGGAATTTCCACATACATAAAGATTTCATTTGACCTATGTAATGCCCCTACAACATTCCAACACCTTTTCATGAGCATCTTCTACTAGAAAATTAGTAGCAGGGTGGAAGTCTTCATGGATGGCTTCTCCACCTATGGGGCTACATTTAAGAAAGTTATAGACCATCTTGAGAAATTTCAGAAAAGATGTGTGGAGATAAACCTTAGGCTCAACTAGCAAAAAAGCCACTTGATGGTCCAGGAGAGCATAGTATTTAGGAAAAAAATGGTGGAACCTAAAAAAATAAAGGTCATCCAAGGAATAACCTGACAACAAGAAATGGTCAAAGATGTGAGATCATTCCTTGGCCACACTCACTATTACCAATGCTTCAATGAGAACTTCTCTAAGATTATTGAACCATTGATATAGCTAACAAAAAAAGATGCACCATTTATTTGGACCAAAGAATGTGAGCATGTATTCTAACAACTTAAGCAGAAGCTCATGGAAACTTCGATCCTATGAGCACTTGACTAGTTCATACCATTCCACATTATGATGAATGCATCAAATTATACCTTAGGAATCATGCTCACATAGTTGGATAATCATAAACATCTATATTACATCCACTATATGACTAGGAGCATTATGGGTGCATAGCTAAACTACATCATCACTAAGAAAGAACTAATGGCAGTGGTGTACACCTTAGAGAAATTTCAACACTATGTGCTAGGGTACAAAGTATTTTTGTAAACTGATCATAGTGTAATAAGGTTCGTAATGAATAAACCAACAGTGAGACCCTATGTCATACAGTGGTTGGTAATCTTGTAGGAGTTCAACTTAACCATGGTGGACACGAAGGGAACTGAGAACATAGTATTTGAACACTTGTCTCAATTACAATGGAATATCAAAGAGGAGAAGAGCCCACTTTTAGATTAATTTCTTGATGAACTCCTCTTTGCTAGAGCTATTACTAAATAAGAGCCCAAGGAAGATAATTGATATGATGGAATCCTTACCTACCTTATTACTCAAGAGATGCCATAAGAGTGGGACAACAACAAAAATAATAGTCTCTTCACCAAGTCAAACACTCCATAAAAATCAACAAACACATTTACAAGGTGTGGACTAATGACCTAGTTCAATGGTATATTCCTAATGATGATCAAGTACATGTTCTCCAAGGTGCACATGAGCGTCCTTGTGGGGGTCATTATGCTAGGAGATGAACAAACATTAAAATCCTCATAGCAAGGTATTATTAGCCAATACTATTCAAGAATTCTCATCAGTTTGTCTACTCTTATGATCGTTGTCAACATGATGGTCGGATGACCACTTGTATGGAGGGGCTTCAACAATGGATCCAACCACTAGAGCCTTTTGACATTTTGGGCATCAATTTCATGGGATACATTACTCCCATGTCCAATGGAAAGGATACATCATCGTAAGTATTAACTACTACACAAAATGGATAGAAGCTATAGTTGTTACTAATATCCTTTGTGATAGCACAGTTTGTACAGAAACATGTTATAAATAGGTTTGGGATGCCACATGTCCTAATTTCTCAAAACAAAACTTATTTTGCAAGCACCACTTTTCAAAAGCTCATGTAACCCTTGGGGGTTGAACATAAACTAAGAACTCCATACCACCCCCAAGCCAACATTCAAGCAAAGGTTACTAATAGAGAGATAACAAAAATACTAACATGAACCATTAGTAAATATAAAAGGGATTGGAGTAGGAAACTCAACAATTCCCTTTGGGCTTATCACTCCACATGGAGACTTCCTATTGGCTACTCAACCTATAAGCTCGTGTATAGAAAATTACCAACACTTTCTATCCAAAAAAAAATCTATACACTTTCAACAACTTGTGACCTTAGCCTTGACCTAAACCTAGCATAGAAAGAATAGTGAATTCATCTCAACATGCTAGATGGGAACTGACTAATGGCCTTATCATCCAATGAAGTACACAAGTCATCTAATAAACAATGACATGATCTCAGAATTTGGAAAGTGAAATTTCAACTAGGAGACAAGGTCCTATACTAGAATCCCATGCATGTACCACAACAAACTAAGTTCCAAATGTTATGGGAGGGACCTTATACTTTTTTTAAAACCTTTCCATCTAGGCCATGTTAATTTACAAACCTAAAAGCCCAAATAAGAAACTGCTAGTCAACACACAATAATTGAAGCCTTGCTAAGAATCCAAGAGAGCTAGTGACTGCAACACCTCAATATATTGACAAGCACTCTTGATTTTTTGGATCTCTTTATTCCAACTCAATCATGGGGGAGATGGTCATCCATGCTAAAACAAACAAATTGGATCATCAATTTTTCATTTTTTTTTCACCATTTTTAGTATGTTTTCTCTTCCTTGAGTATTATACAATTTTTTCTATATTTTACCTTATTTTATTTTCACTTTGTCTTATGTATTGCTTCTCTTATCTTATGTTTTTCTTTCTCTATTTTCACCAAGACTTGATGTAACTATAGCTACTAATTGATATGGTTTGTATCTTATAATGTTATTTCATTATAATTGTTTGAATTCTATCTTTGAAATTTTATGTTGATAACTAAGACATTATTCCTTTTCATGTTAAGTAGTGAGTCCACATCACGCATCGATCCACATGACTCTATGGTGTTCCCTTCTTTTGGAAGTATGAGATCGCTTCTTAAAATGAAACTTATAATGAATTTGTGACCTTGATAGTTTTCAAACTTGGGATGGATTAAATGGATAGACAAGGATGTGACTTCAAGGTGATTTGACACTTTTTGTACTTGCCTACCCTCTAGGGTACATTGGTATCTTCATGAGTCCTTTGTCATTACTATGTCAATAAATAATAGGAAGTGAAATTTTTGCATGGTGTGGTTTCCATCCAAAAACACAAAATAAAATGAATAATGGGAATTCAAAGCACATCCATTAAACTCAATAACAGGCTACAAGCACTAGTTATGGGGCTAGAAAGACATGTTACCCATGCCTAAAGGCACCCCTCTAACTAAGGCCCTTCTCACTTCCTACTTCTCTTTTTCTCTCTTTTTGAAATGGTGATTGATCTATGAGGATATTCTTATACCTTTGGAGATGGACTAGTCTAAAAGTATCAATGTGAAGTCACTAAAAGTGGTTGGTCTTAATTTAGACTAATGATGAACATTACTAGGTCATATTAACCACAAAATTGATAAGGGACTTCATGTGACCATGATATGGGACTTCATTCCACACTTTCTCTCATCCATGTATGTTCTCCATCACTCGCCTCACTACCTTTCTCATGTCTATTTTAATGTCTTTGTTTGATACAATAAAATTTCTCTAATGGTTTCTTTGATGATTTGATCCTTAACCAACCATAAACATTAATCATCCATGGGGCCCATAGACTTCATGGTTTGATCGCATGCAAGGGCATTAATGGCATGAGCCTACTATGCGGAGGACCCACTTGCATACTTCTTAGTTGGATTGATTATGTTCCTCATCCCTTAGGCATTTTTTCTTTCATATCTTCCACACTCCATGTTGATTACATCTAATTTTGCACTCCTTGACCAAATTCTCCTAGTTAAATCTCCCTTTTTTAGCATATTCTAGTCCTCTTCAAGTATTTCATCATGATCTAGGAATTTCTAGCTTCCTCTATACCTCAATTTTATACAAAAACTCTATTTCTATTTAAATTTTCAAGTACAAAAATGTTTACCTATGGTTGCATTGATGCAACCTCGTTGACACAACCACCTACATTGATGCGATCGTGTGAATGCAATATATAATCTATCTATAAATAGCACAACACTTAGCCAATTTCTTGTCATTTTCTCTTAAACACCCAAGGAGTTTTTTTTATTTTCAAATCCTAGAGCCTTCCAAAGCCCATAACTCACAAACCACTTGTCCGATTAACCCCGTTCTTCAATATTATAGCTACTAGAGATGAGCTTTACATCATGGGCACCACAAACCTTAGGCTTTTGATGAAATTTTTTTGAAATTTTTCTAACTACCATAAAGTTTAAATAATAAAATAATATTAAAATAATTAATTCATGAAGAGTTATACCTTTCCAATGAACTCTAGTAATCATCTAAATAAAATAATATTAAAAGTAATCAATCTTCCATAATCACAACATAGCCAAAGTGTAATAGATCAAACAAACAAGGTATCCAAGTGTTCCATGTTACACATCAAACACTAATCCTTGATCATGTTGTGGTTACAGATGGCACCCAAACCTAAATATGGATAGGAGGTAGGACCATCCCAATTGAGAAACAAGCATCCAAGAACTGGAAGGGGCCAACATCAGAAGCATCCCTAGGAACAAGTAGCCAAAATGCATGTAATAGGACCTCTTTGGGAGAAGCCCAAAGTGGAATCTATCCAACAAATTCCTAAAGCTAAAATAGAGAAATCCCATAAGGAGAGACACCAAGATAGAGACCAACCTTGAGGTCACCTTGATGGATGCCTACCTTAGAAAAATTCATTCCAAGGTGATCCAGAATTCAATTCTCAAAGAGTTGAACTTTGGTCCTTGCTCAGAATTTTCTCTAGAAGAAGTCAAAATGCAACTGTAGAGTTCTTCCATGTGACCCATTATTACTTCCAATGGAGAATGGTATATGAGGTAAATATACCTATTTTTTAATAATAGGTAGTCTAATGCCACACTGAAGATCAAGGACATTAGTGTGTCGTACTCATTGGAGGCCAACTCTCATGTTCTTGGGTTTCATGACACTAGGGAAATGTTAGTAGAAATCTCAACATAAGTAGACCCAAAGTTGAAAAAGGAGTCAAACCAGTGGTGCTATGGAGTTGACTACAAGAGCTATGGCATGCTTACTAAGGTAGAGAAGGTATATTTCAAAATCATGGCCTACCACGTCAATCCAATAGTGAGGCCAAGCAAGGTGATGGTCTTCTCTGCCTGTGCATGCACCACTTTGAGTGGGAAATTCCTAGTCAATCTCCATAGCTAATCAATATAGAGATTGAGAAACACTTCAAGGAGAACAAGCATGGGAGAAAGGTACTCCCCTTCTCATGCTTAACTTAAAAATTATGCAAAAGTAAAGGAATAGTTCACTACTCTAACAACACTCTTCAACATGCTCTTATTGCCTCTTGGGTAGAAATGATGAAAGACAAGCTATCATCAAAAGTGAAAGAAGAGGAGCAGCTGCTGCCACCACCCACCACTCAAGAAACAATGCCAAAGACATGCGCTACCATTGAGCACATGCAAAAACTTCATGAGTAGCTCTTGCAAAAACAACAAACTAGACTAAGTGATGGCAAACCATCTACCTACTGACCAACACTAAGCCATCTAAATGAGGTCACTTACATAATAAACTAGTTGGAGGAGAAGGTATCTCTATGTATTTCCCAAAGGATGCAAGCACCTACAAGGTTGAATCCTAGTACTCAAGAAGTAATAGTGTCCCTTCTAGAACAACAACAATTTCTAGATATTTCTAGGAATGCTATTCCTTTCTTGGTAGGCCTGGAGGATGAAAAGGGAGCAACTATCTTAGTAATGTAGCACCATGGGTAGGATATTGCAATAGAGGTAGTGGCTAACAAAGTTGGGGAAGCATTGAATGCTCTTGTGGCATCTATGCCAAATATTGTTGTAATTAAGGATGTGCAAATGTTTGTAGGAACAACAAGTGGGACACTTAGCATAGCCCAACATGAGGAGGTGTTGGATCGACTAGTTGGAACCAAGAAATCACTTCTGGAGGTCCTTGACCTTATAGATAACATCACTACAATCTAATTAGTGCTACTAAAAGTTAGGGGCAAGCTCATCATTGTCAATGGCCAACTTGAGACAACAACAAATGCAAACCAAAGGTTGACTATCAAGGTTGCAAAGCTAAGAGCGTAGCTAGTTAATCCCATAGTAATCAACCATGTCATCATATGAGATGAAGCTTTCCTATAACTTCAAGAAAAATTCAAAGTGGTCAAGAACACTAAGGAGAGCATGATCTTTGATGTGTCCATTACAGAATCCATGGTCTATACCACTCAAAAGGACCTATCAGAGATCTATAAGGAGAATGTTATTCTAACCAAGGAGAACTATTTCCTATGTAATGTTGAGACTCAAAAGGATCATATGGTTGATTTTTTGAGATAACAACAAGAGCATCTTGCCAAGGTAACCATGGACATGAGGAGGTTGGTTGCAAAAAATAGAAATCTCTCAATGGAGGAAGTCTGAGCACTTTGCCAGAAACCAACAATTGACATTACCACCTAGAAAAATGAAGCCCTGAAATCTGAATGTATCAAAAACCACTATAGGGACCAAGTTTGTCTTCTCAAAGAGGTGAATGAAAAGGAGATCTAGTTAGTAAAGGCAAAGATGAATGAGGATTTCTAGTAGCTCCAACAAGGAGGCAATGTGTGGCAGCCCATCTTTGATGGACTGATCATCTATAATAAGTTAGAAATCTACCTCAAGGAGCTACAAATTAAGGAAATGATAGAGTACATGGAGTTATCTAGCCTCCATTAAGCAAACTTGGCAATGCCGATTACTGGAAGGCCAAGGTTAAAACTAGAAAAGCAAGTGGTCAACTCATACCTTTTGTACAAGGCTGAGGTCAAGCATCATAAGAAAACAAATCAAAAGTTGAAAACCCCCAATCTTAAAGTTAAAGTTCTCAGAGCATGATTTACATATTCACAATCACTAGGTGAGAACTTGGTTAAGGCAATGAATGACTACCAAGAGTTATAGAATGTTGTCAAAGCCTTCAACATCGAATGTAAATAATTCACTGCCTAGTTTATCAATGTTAAGAAGTTGTTCCCTCCAATGCCCTATCAGTGGGATGTTCCTCTACTAGTCCACATTGGTGATGTTGTCTAAACCATAAATGGTTCTTAAAGTAATGAGAATAAGATGAGAGCATTTTTGGATGTTTTTCATCTTCCACTAGTAGTAGCAGCTACAGCAGGATAGCCATAACCATCACAACCTTAGCCATAATTGTTGCATGCATGAAAGGCAAGGGAAGATCCTTTAGCACCTCAAGAACCTCCACCTCCTAGGATTATTTGATTTTCCTCTCATCTTTAGCCACCAAAGGGGTTTAGCTATTAAATTTTATAACAATTTTTAATTTTTTTTCATGAACACTTGTTTTTCAAAAACCTTTATAAATCCATACACTTGGGCACTTAGTATCAATCTGAGTTAGTCAAAGTTAGTCAGTTAGTTAGTCAAATGATTCCATACCTTTCCCAATTTTTGTAAAGAGTTTGTTCCTCCTTTTGTTGACTTGAGGACAAGTTTTCAATTAGTCATGGGGGTATGACGAATCATCATTGGTTGGGTTGCTTCAATGTGAATGCATCAACACAATGTTGTTGATGCATGAGATGATGCGTTCACACATACACATTAATAAATTTTCTAGGCTTACCTATATGAATGCGTGCACCTACCACATTTATAACATTTGTTCATTAGTAGCATAGCAAAGCTCTTGTATTTTGTTTTCTTAGGAGTTAAAATATTTTCTAAGTTCCCACAATAGAAGTTGAGAAGTGTACGGATCTTTATTCGAGCATTGATGTACCTGGACACTTCGGTGTGAATGACAATAAAAACAAGCTTCTTAACAAATCTTGTGTCACTTGGAAATAGCATAATATTTACTTTAATGCACTTTACTATTATGTAATTTACTTTCATGCATATAATTAACTAATTAAACACAAAAAATTAATGCACATAAGAATGACCACCTTAAGCATACATTAATGCTTGGTAATTCCAATAACACTTACGCTTGGTAACCCAGTAGTGTTGTAATATGTTCAAGATCCATATAGTAGGTGGGAATAGATGCTTATGTTAGAATTATTTTAAGGAATTAAATAGTTCCTAGATTAATTAGCATTTAATTACTTTATTTTCACACTTAGGAGAAATAGGTAAAAATATAAAAATTATACAAATCATATGCCTTATTTATCCTTAACCATACCATTGTACCTCATAAGTGAAACTAAGAAGACAACGATCATGTCCTTAAGATTCACTAACTAGATAAGTTGTACTTAGAGAGCTAAAGTCTATGAAATTTGATTGAATTGCTTAGTAAATGCTAGTGATTTGTATGGTTAGGCATAGGAACTACATGTTTCTCATCACCTATCATTATGGGAAGACCATCACTTAGCACAATATATGTTAAGTTAGGGATGATATATTTATCCATGGAAATCTCTATGAAAGATGAGCAAGAAGTCATACATATGCAAAGAATTCAGTTGTGGATTGAAACTTTAGAATGTCAAAATAGTCTTTACACTAGCCCACAATAGAAGTGAGGAACAAGTGTATGAACAAAATGACACATGGGCCACTAACCCAAAAGACACCTAGTGGCTAGAAACCAAGAACCCAAAACTATCCAAAACATGCATGGAACCATCTAACTCACTTATTAACTATTATCCTAAGAAAATAACCCAAACTAAGAACTCATACAAGGAAATCTTAAATCATAATCATACACTAGTAGAGATGGAAAATGAGGACTTAAAATTTAAATTTATAAATAAACAAGAAAGTATATATGGACCTTCTAAAATAGAAAGATCATCTAGTCCAACAAGATATAGGTCCTCAAAAGATCATAATTCGATTACCATCAAGATTACCTAGGATAATAATCAAAAAACTAAATTACTAAGGATGGTAAATGAGAAACCTAGAGTGTATGATCGAGGGTATCTAGGGTCCATATTTTAAACCCTTACCCATGTCTTTAGTCATGGGGGAGGTGTCTTATCTTGACTTAGGAATTAATAAGTGCTTTTCAACTTTTTGTTTTCTAATTATTTTTTGTTTATAATTTCTTATTATACCTTTTGACATTTCTTACCAAGTTTAAAATTCTTTGATCTCTTTTTATTTTTTTATACTTTTCCATTTCTTACCAAGTTTTCAATAAAATGCATGGAATAAAGCGAGATGTAATTCCAATAAGGTGAAGATTTCTATATATTACCTAATCATAAAAGACTAATTACCTATACAGTGAGGCCATGACATCCATCCATTCATTTGACAAATAAGAGGTTCTTACCATGGCCATAATGATATTTTTCTCACAATAAAACTAAGAATAAACCTGTGATCATTATGCTTGGATAGAAGAGTGAAGAACCAAGTGGAAATCAAAAGGGTGTGACATAAAGGAGAATTATGGATTCTCTAGGATTACAACTGTGAGTTCTATCCTATTGTTAAGGATATATTATTTTCTTGATTTCTAAAAAAACTGGAAGAGTACAATAAGTGTTGCCTTACCATGTCACTAGAAATACATGTTACCTATGCAAAAAGGTAGTCCTTTGGTAAGGCCAACACAATAAAAAAAAATAAAAAGCATAGAATAACATTTTTTGGGATCCCATTGGAAAGACATGTTACTAATGCCTAAAGGTAGGTGGCTTTTTAGAAATCTAAAAATAAAAAATATGCTACTAATAGATTCCTTTCTTGAACAACAATGCCAATTGGTAACACTCCTTGTAATGGTGATAGCCTTATAGTTGTGATCCCTAGGGATGAAATAATGCAATGTCACTATGAAGTGATTTGGACTTCATTTGAATCTTGGATAGAAAGGCTAGTGATTACTTTAACCACACATTACACACAAGGATTTATTATGCCTATGGTAAGATACCTCATGTCCCAATGTCTGCAATCCATTCTACATTCTATTTGACCTCACTATATATTTAATCATAACTTTATCATTTTGTGTAATATATTATTTTTTCTCAATTTGATGATATTAACATGTGTGTTTTACTATATAGGTATCTCTTACATTCAACTCCTTGAGTGCCTACGGGCACTTTTAGGCGTGATTATACAATGGTACTAAGCATTGAAGCCTGCTTTGGGGAGGACCCACTTGTATAACTTTTCTATCTCCTACTTGACATGTAATTCCACATCATCTTATTTCATCTAATATAATCAAGACTCAATAAATATTTTCCATACAATCTTATAACCTATCCATCAATTTAGAATCTTCAATCCATCTCATACTAATTCAATAAGCTTTTGTTGCCCAAAATTCCTTCCTTAAGACTTTTCAATGCTAAATTGTTAAATCCTAAGCATCATCTATGATCCATGATCCTCTAGATAGTCTCTATGTCTTCCAAATCATCCAACGTACTCATTTTTTTCATGAAAAAATTATCAAAAATTTCAAATTTTTTCATGGTACCATCATAGTTACAACATCGTATGCCCTACGATGTTGCATCTACAATGTCACATAGAAAAAATAGTATATATATGTGCCAAGAGTTAGAAATTTTTCATTACACCATTTTACAAGAAGAGAAGTTTTTACTATTTTTTTGAGCTCTCACAACCAAAATTTCTGAAGTGATAACTTTCTCACCATAGCTCTAATTTCTATGATTCTTGAACCTTGTTGCTCCCAAAGCACTCAACTTAGTAGTGGGAGGATCTACTACATGCACATCTAAAAATTTGAGCCAAAATTTTCTAACCCATGAAATACATTATAAAGGGTAAGTATAGACAAATA
Source organism: Gnetum montanum (assembly GCA_015680685.1). Taxonomy (NCBI): domain Eukaryota; kingdom Viridiplantae; phylum Streptophyta; class Gnetopsida; order Gnetales; family Gnetaceae; genus Gnetum; species Gnetum montanum. The sequence goes on along the minus strand of MNCI01026259.1, from coordinate 316,731 downwards.
ATAAGAACATCATGGTTAACTAACCAAATTTAAGTTAAAGGACTTAACTAAGCCTTCCAATTAATCATACTAGTTGAACAAGAGCATAATAAACAAGAAAATGATAACTGTGAAAGGTCATAATAATTAGAAGCATAACACTTAAGTGGTTTCATTTCAAAAATTTTCTAACTCTACAATCATGCTAAGATAAGAACTTAATCAAACCAAGAGAACAAGAAGGATAATGAACTTTTATAAACTAATCAAAACACTTTAATAATCCTAAACTCCTATTGATTGCAGATGGCCCCAATAGGACCAGCAGTCAAAGGAACTTCTCAATGAGAAGAAAAATGACCAATAGGTCATGGAAGAAGCCAAGTGGAAGAACAAACCCTGTAAGCTGAACATGCAAAGTAGGAAGCTTAATCATTTAACATCCACCTACAAACTCCTACTACTAAGCACTCCACACAAGCAGAAGCAAAGGCACTACCAACACTAGAATAGGGACAATGCTTCATGTTATTCAATGAATGCCTCTAGGTTATTCAAAAGAAATCCATCATGTCCACAATCATCATGGAATTCAACTTTGGCACATTCATGGAGTTTGGCCCAAAAGTGATTAAAACACAACTCTAAGCATCTCCCTTATGGCCAACATTATCCAGTAGTGCAGAATGGTACCTAGGAGAAGTTTACCAATTTTGAAAAAATAAACAAGATGATGCCACTATCAAGATAGGAGTTTCAATACCCTATTTAGTAGAGGCAATTGCTAAACATCCTAAATGAAGGAGCTAATGTAACACAAATTTCAACTAGATCAAACACTGATGCAAAGAAACTATGGTTTTAGAGGACCTATGGAAAAGAAGATAAAGATTATAGTGGCTTTTAGAAAAAGAAAATATTTATTTCAAGATTGGAACTTATGACCTATTTCCAACAACGCAAGTTAACTAAATCTCAATGTATGCAACTAGAGGAAGTGCATTCCTGATGAGCAAGTTCAATGCCAACACTACACACCTAATCTTTCTTAAGATTAAAAGAAAATTTGAGGAGAAGAAGGTGGGAAAACCAACACTACTATTCCCCTACCTAATATGGAAGTTGTTCAAGAAAGCAAGAATCCTAGGCTATACCAATGATGTCCTTAGAAAAATCCAAAATGCTTCCTATCTTGAAATGCCTAAACCAATGTGCCCTAAGAAAGATCAACTGGAAAAGCCAATGGGAACTAAGGAAGCTGTAAGATCAAATCCTACCAATAACCTACTAGCTACTAGGCAACGACAATAAGTAACACCAATGGTCAGATACTTACTAGAGATAAACTCGAGTAGTAAGCACCACCACAGCCACCGTAAGTCCATAGATCTTCAATAAGCCATCTATGTCAAGTCATAAATACTATTAGTTGGGGAATAAGGGAGAGTGCCAATCTCTATAAGGTTATAGAAAGCTCAATTCAGCCCATAGTGTCTACAAATCTTGCTAGTGGGCAATTGTCATTGTAGAAAGAAGAAGAGGATGGCAATGGACAATAGATTTCTAGGAATTTTTCATCATTCCAAGTGATGCTACAGACTCATGAAGGTGCCATAGTAGTGATTATGTAGCACCAAGATGAAACAAGGGTTGTAGGAACATAATTAACCACATCAAAGAATCCTTAAACATTCCTATTATGCCACTAGTAGATATCTATGAAGCAAGAGATGCTCAAATGTTAGTTGGTATCTCAATGACTTTTTTCAAGCATGATGATGTTCTAGAAAAACTATTGTAGATGGGCTAGGTCATGTAAACGCTTTTCAATATCCTTAATGATATCACTGCAGTGCAGTTTTCTCTAGTCACCACAAAAGAAAAGTTGGTTAAGGCTAAAACAAGGGTTGAACATGCAAAGGACAAGGTGTAGAGGTTACAGGAAGAACTAGTACCTCTAAGAGCTAAAAGAAGAGACCCTGCACAATTTGTAGTCCTAGAAAAGCTTGAGAAATTTAGAATAGATTAGGGAAGGTAACTGATTACCCACAACATCAAAATTGAGATGGAAACATAGAAGGCTATGGGGGATGCATCAATTACAAAAGCCTAGACATACATACATGCCAAAGCCTTCATAGCTCTAGAGGAAGAAAACAGAAAGCTCACTATAGATTATATGAGGTTGACTAATGTAGAAAAACAAAAAAATTTCTTGAAGAAAGTATTCATCAATTATGAGAAAAAATCCTTAGAGTCAACTAGGACATTAGTAAATTAGCTAGAGAAAACAAAATCCTATGAATGGAAGAGATCCACAACATTTATAAAAGTCTACAATTGAAATAAACATGTGGCAAAATAAGGCCAGAAGACATGAGAATCTCAAGGAATAGTTTATAAATTAGGTGGGCATGTAAAAACAAATGAATACGAAATAAATCCAGATGATAAAGGCCAAGATTAGCTCAATCTTTTCTTAGAATCTAGACTGGCAATCCATCCTAGATAGCCTTATTCATGTCCACCAAGCTGAAATGAAGAATGGGTTACAAATAGAAGATCTGACATAGTACATGGGATTAGTAAACCTTTAGTATGCTAATTTGGCCATGTTAACAGCAAGAAGGCATAGAAATAATCTTCAACAACAGGTAGTAGCTATGTACACATTGTACAAGAAGGAGTTTGCCAATTGGAAGGATGCCTTGCAAAAACTACATGTCACAAAATCTAAGCTCAAAATTGTCAAGGCTAGCTACCAAGGGTAGAAAGATTTAGCAACAAACCTAGCACATTGAATGTCAGATTATTAAGAATTAAGAAAGATGGCTAGGGCTTTTGAGGATGAGAGGTGGTAGTTTATAGCATGGTACATGAAGGCCAACAAGATGTTTCCACAACTACCATGCCCATGGGACATACCAACTCCATCAAACATTGGCCAATCAGCATGGATAGTACATGATCCCAAGATAGAGAAAGAAAAACTCCAGATGCTTCTTAACAAATACCAATTCTAGAAGCTTGATGATAAAGGGAAGAAGTCTATGGAAGACCCTCCATTGTTGAGAACATAAGCCTACATCAAGCTACTTTAAGTTTTGTTTTGTTTTGGTTTGTCATGCTTACTATGTCATTTTGTAAACAAACCAATGTGGCATTCATAGAGTCATGTAAATAGTCAGTCATGTCAAGCTAATTCTACCTCTCAATTTTGTAAGGGACTCTATCCTCATTTTATTTTAACTTAACGATGAGTTTCCAGTGAGTCATGGGTATGATAAAATCAAATTTTTTTGTAATGCGATATTATATCTACAATATTGTATCAATGATATCATAACTATGATATCATAGCCCATCTTATGTCATTATTGATGCGATATGTTAGGATATATATAGTCCTATAAATACCAACACTTGAATGCACAATTGATAACTTTTCATTCTTACACTTAGCTAAACTCTTGCAATTTTATTTCATAATTTAGCAATAGAGTGAATGCCCATAGTATGGTGTTGAGTAGTTGTCTAGTATCTTTATTTGAGTGAATTGTACTTGGACACAGTTCATGACTAGTAATAAAGATTGAGATTGCTTTTCATTATTGTAGCATCAACTTAGTTTACTTTATGTTTACTTAGAATAATTTCCTTGTTTTCTTAGTTAATCATTTCCATTTCAAGCACTTTATTTTACATGTTATTAGTAAGTGGAATCAATATGACTAGTTTCAAGTGCTAAGTGTAGTTATTTGGTAATCCAGTAGTGGCATTGCTTGATTCACTCAGTAGTAATACCACTTGGTAAGCCCAGTGATAACTACATGAGTCCAAGGCATGTATGGTAGACTAGGACTACATATCCATTGCACCAAGCTAAGTTAAATTTATGTTTTCCTAGTTAACTAGACTTAAGGTTTTATCTTCAACATGTTTACAATTATAAGAATTAAGAGCCTTACAACATCAACCAATCATATGCCTCATTAAGAGTTAAACCATACACTTGAACTTTACTAACTCAGAGTGGGAAGATAGCGATCTCAAACATAAGATCAATTACTAGCATAATTACATTCTCCATCCACAGATTACAATATGGTCGCATATAGAAATTTGTGACTTATATGGTAGTGTTGGGATACCTCCACCACTCATGAATTACTCACCAACTTACTCTAATATCATGTAAAGTTTAGGATATATGTTGGGCAATCTTATAGCTAGAAAAGACAAAATAAGAAAGACACAAGACACACATCATGCCCATCATGAGAAAGTTGTTTAAGATAAATGAAATGAAGCATCCAATTACCAAACCATTGCAACTAAATTAAGTAGGTAATAATAGAACTTAATTAATCATTAATTAATATAAATAACTCAAATGTTTTATCACAATACCATGATGATGTTACTCAGAAAGAACCATGACAATATAACCATAAATTCATAGTGATAAATAAGAATGACACTATTTATGAATGATAAATAATAACATCATTCTCTTGTTATTATTCCTCATTGTACTATCATTTGTTCTATTGTAATTGATCAAAGTGAGTTGTACCACAAAGTACAAGGATCAGCAAACTTATTTGCATTCTTTTCTCATAATTTTTGTTCTCTTTTATTACCCTATGGGCTAGATGTGGTTCTTGTAGGAAGGCATCGTCCTTGAGCTTGTCAAGATCCTCTAGGATTGAGTGTTGGTGTAGCGCCAAAACACTCTAGATAAAAGCTCAAGTTGTAAAGATTGTGGGATCCTAGAAACCACATTCTAAGCTTGTTGGGATCTTTTAGGGTTGAATGGATTCATGGTATCAAACTTTGAAGTGGATCTTAAAGCTTGATAAGGTGTGATACCCTTCAAACCACATTTTGAGAGCAACAAATTCTAAAGGTGTGCTAGTGAACTACCCTCTAAGTGTGGACTATACAAGTTGGTGAATCATGTTAAATTTGGTGTGTACTTTGTTTCAAAGAATTTTTAATTATGGAACTTATTCATTTCCTAACACCCCCACACCTCTAAGTTTAACAATCCTCAAGTGGTATCAAAGCCTAGTAATCTTTACTTCAAGAGTGAATAATGAAGGGGACATCTTATACAAAGCCATCTACGTTTGATGGATTTTACTTCACCTACTAGAAAGCTAGAATGCAAGGATTCTTCGAATCTATGAAGTTTGAAGTTTGGGAGTCCATTCTTGAAGGCTACACACCACCCATCGACAACTCCACTAGAATCATCAAGCCCCACAACAAATGTAGTCAAGAAGAGAAAGATAAGTTCATGTTTGATTCAAAGGATAAAAATTATTTATATTATGCTTTGAATAAATCTAAGTTTAATAAAGTAGCTAGTTGTAAAATAGCTAAAGAAATGTGGCAAACCTTAAAAGCTACTTATGAAGGAACCTCAACTATAAAACAATCTAAATTGTTAGTCTTGCAAAGTGAATATGATAAAATCAAGATGAGAGAAGGTTAGAAAATTAAAGATTATTTCTCTAGAGGAAATGATATTGTTGTGGCCATTAGAGATATAGGTAAAGATTTTTCTGAAAGTGATGTGATCATTAAAATGATCAAAACACTTCAACCAAAGTTTAGGCCAAAAGTTATGACAATAGAAGAAATCAGAGATTTTTCCAATCTGAAATTTGAAGAGTTTCAAAGTGCTTTTATCACTTATGAAATGAACATCATAAGTGAAGGGGCTATCCAAGAAAATCACATTGCCTTAAGGACTACCTTCAAGAAGATGGAGGTTAATGAGCATGATGAGGGTAGTGAAGATAAGATTACCCTTCTCTCAAGAAGACTTCAATGATTAATAGCAAGGAGAAGTAAGGGCTCAACTTAGAAAACGTCCAAGCTATTCAAAGGTAAAGAAAGAGGTAAAAAAATTTTAAATTCTAACATATATTTCTCTTCTATAGAATGTTGGGATTGTGGAGAAAGAGGCCATATGGCCTCCGAATGTCCTAGCAATATCAAGGTGCAAAAAAATAACAAATCCAATGATGAGGAATTGGAAAATACCAACTTCTATACAAGTTGGGATGATGGTGAACAAAGAAAAGAGGTAGTAAATGAATCTACTTAAGATTCTCAGGTCATATGCATGGCTCTAATAGTGGAAGATTTGCCTCAAGCTATTAATGATCTTCAAGGTAAAAATGATAAAAGATATGGTGAATTAGAGAGAAGATTCTCATCCTCCATTACTTAATTAGAAAGGTAAAGAAATTTTTAAATAGAAAGCTTAATGAAGTTCAATCTAAGTTAAAAGGAGAAATATCAAACATAGCAGCTCAAATTCAACAACTAATCCCTTTCAATAACTATTGTAGATATTTTCTAGAAGGAGAAACACATGAAAAATAGCCTAGGAATGAAAATGAAGAAAAATTCTCAGAAGAGGATACAAGCTCAAGTTCAAACACTAGTATGATCAAGTTCAATAATGTTATTCATGAGGAGAATGACTTATTTGTTTGCAAAAGTTGTGATAGTAAACAAAACCTTATTTATTATCATGATGATCAAAATAAGATTGATGCTTGGTCTTGTCAAAAAGGTTCTAGTAAGGATGTTTTGTAGGTAACAATAGCTAAAAATAAAGAGAAATGGAGAATTGAAAATTTTCTCAAAGATAAAAAGGATCCAATAAGTGACCATGAAGAATATCCTCAATTAGAGTCATCATACAAAAGATCTAATGTAAGAGAACCAAAAGCTAAGGAGGTACTTCATGATAGAGGACCTCATCTTAAACTTCATTAGTCTTTCTCCTCTCAATTGCAAGCAAGGTAAGTTTCCATCTCATTGCTTACTAAATTTTTGAAAAGTCTGAATTATTTTTAAAAATATATATTTCTTAATAAATTTTTAAAAATTAGCTCTTGTAGAAAATTTTGTTTATGTTATCCCTTAAATCTATGATATGAGACTTATAATGAGTCTGTTGGGTACTTATCCCTTTTTTCTATTTCTTTCATGCACTCATAATGAACTATAAGATATTTCTTTTGAATTTTAAATTTTTTTGAATTGGTTCTTTGATGAAAATCATGAATCTTTTGAACTTTTTAGAGGAACCATTAGTGCTATTAATAGGAGACTCTAGTCTCCACACTTAATCTTAACATTGATTTGTAGGGGTGGTACTTTGATGAGAAAAGATTGAGTTGAACCATAGGTGAGCCTTATAATCTACACATATGCAAGGGTAGCCTATACCAAATCATTAATCATCATCCAAGAGGTCACCAATGTAAGGGGAGTCCTTTGAGCTTTTACAGAAAGGCACTCAATTAGCAAAACTTCATTTCAACTCTCTCTCATCAAAAAATGAAAGCCTTCTCATCTGTCCCTATGATCCCTATTACAAATATGTGTGGAAAGCACTCATCTTCAAGAATCTCAAGTACTCTCATTGGTACTAGAAACAATGTTCCAAATTTCTTTTGGTAAGACATGAGGTATTTTTTTGTGGTTTCTCTTTGAATACATTTAGCATGATAAAATGTGTTGCTTAATATCCATGTTTTTACTTGCTTATCATAAAGATGTTAAATCTTATTTACTTTGGAGTATTAAGAAAGACTCTCTTTTTTAACTTTGTGCCTATATATAGTGTCAACTCCATAAATAACCACTTACAAGTGGAGTTTTTTGATACTAACATATTTTTTGAGTTTTTGAATGTTTTTGCACAATATAATTATCTTTATAATTATATGGATATGTATGGTTTTTGCAAACTTGTATAGTCTTATGGAAAAATCATCCTTACTAGAAACCTTGAGTTAAAACCTCCATATTGTAATTTGCATAGTTTCATTTGGAGTGGTTATCTAAATAATTGATTTCTCATATGGCTCCTTGATTCAAAGATAGGTTACTTGCTCTAGGATATCCATTGGAAATCCTAGATCAACTATGCATCTTGATGTAATCTAATGAAGGGCTAGCCTTAAGAAAAACAACTTTGTCAACCCTAAGGAATGAATGAGATGTGTACTTTTCAACTCATTCTCTTGCAAAATGTCTATCTATTATGCACATTTATATTATAGATGCTTGAATAAATTTCATTTGCATAAGGTCCTTTCATGAGTGGTGATTTATATGAGCATGATTCTATTTTTAAAATGCTATATCTTTTGTAACCCTTTTTACTTCTTTTCAATATACCTCCTTCATTCCCTTTTTTTTCACATCCAAAAAGGGAGAGAAGTGTTTAATGAATGTATTTTTGCTTATGTACATTGTGATTAGACTAACCCATTTTCTTAATTTTTGGACTTTACCAAAAATGGAAAGATTGTTAACTTTTTGATATGTCAAAACATTAAGCAAAATGGAGGACAAAGGAGGTGTTTATTGTTGTTGTGTTTGTAGGCTAAGTTCATGATGGAAAAAGACTAAAAGAGAGCTCAAGAAATTTCACATCAAAGTTGCAAAGAGCAAAATACCTATTGGACATTGAAAGAGCAAGTTTAAGAGTTTAGAGAAGAAGGACATCTACAAGGTCTCAATGAGGCACAAATAAGTTCAAAGAGTATCAACAAGACACAAAGACTTCAAGCCTCAAAGGAGATGCTGCAGAGATCAAAATCCTTAGTATTGAAGCCTTGTATTTAGAGAATGCATCTCCAAGAAACAACAAACGTCTTGGCTAAAGTGAAGAAAAATCAGTGAAGATATCTTACAGAAATAGTAGACATCTACTATCAAGTAAAGCTGTCTCCCTAATGATGACGACATCTTGATCAAATTGAAGACTACTCAAAAGAATAAATCTCTGAGATACAATAGATGTCTTCCTACTAAAAAAGGCATCTTTATGAAGACGTCTCCACAAAGACATCTTGCCTATGATGAAGACATCTCTCCCAAATGAAGGTCTAATATAGAAAGATGTCTTAGTCTTGAAGAATATGTCTCCAGTGATTGTTAAATAGCCATTGTACAAATTTTGAGATGATTTCAGAAACATATTAACTATAATAAGACCTCATTCCATTAGAAAATGTGCAAGAATTATGTACTATCAAGTGTCATTTTCAAGCAATCATTGTATACATCATTCTCTTGTTATTGTTCTTCATTGTACTATCATTTATTCTATTGTAATTAGTCAAAGTGAGTGTACCTCAAAGTACAAGGATCAAAAAACTTAGTTGCATTCTTTCCTTATAATTGTTATTCTCTTTTGTTGCCATGCAACATGGATGTACTTCTTGCAGGAAGGCATCATCGTTGAGCTTGTAAATTCTTGAAATAAACCTTAAAATTCCTTTGTTAACGCTAAGAAATTCTTTCAAAAAATATCAAACAATGATATAATATTTAACCCATGAAGAAATGAAACCAAACTTATTATGAAGCTACTATATTGAACCTTTTACTTTTGAGGATTCTTGAACTTGAAAAGGGGGGTGGGGGTGCATGAATAAGTTTTCCAAATTAAAAGTTCTTTGAAAAAGGCACACACCAAATTTAATGTGGTTCTCCAACTTAGGTAGTCCACACTTGGAGTGTAGTTCACTAGCACACCTCTAGACATTCTTACTCTAAAAATGTGATTTAAAGGATACCATACCCTGTACAAGCTCTAAGCTCCACTTTAGAGTGATTCGATGCCACAAATCCACTCAACCCTGCAAGGTCTTGATAAGCTTATAATGTGGTTTCTAGGATTCCACAACATTTACAACTTGAACTTTTCTTTTAAGTATTGTGGTGCTACACCAACACTCAATGAACTAGAATGCATGAATGAAACATTTAAACTATCCAAAATGCTACAAGGTTTATCAAGAAGTTCATCTTTACTTCTGCACACACTATTGTGCTCAGGTACAATAGTGCTTAAATAAATATTTGTACACTCAATGACTCTTGCTATGGGCACTCAGAAAAAATATTCTAACTTTCGAATGAAAAAAATGCAAGAGCTTTGCTACAACTATCAAACTAATGCCATAAATATGACTAGTGAGTATGTATTTATAGGTAAGAATAAACCCTACATCAATGGGGCCACGTCAATGCATGAAATGATACATTAAGGGGTTGCATTAATGGGGCCCAGTCAATGAGGCCTCATCAACCTAGCTAATCTATGACTCATCATACCCCAAAAACTAAATGAAAACTCATCCTTGAGTTTCTTTACAAAATTGGGAAGGTATGGAAGCATTGACTAACTCTAGACTCAACAAATTGACTTGACAAAACTGAGTGCCCAAGTGTACAAATCAACAAATTACAAAAAATTATGGTTTTCATGACACAAAATTGAACACCATGACATGGCTCTACAAAATTGGATAGCATGTCCTCTAATGGCATGAAGTCTATTGAGAAGATTAGATAGTCTCATGTGATGAAGGTTCTTGAGGCTTTGAAGGACCTTCACTAGCTTCAAACACATGTGATGGCTAAGGTAGCTATAGCTATCTTACTACTACTGCAACTTTTGGGAGGAGGTGAAACGAAACCTATAATGCTTTCGTTTTTCTCCTCCTTACTCCTAGGATCATGCAGAGTTCATGCAACTTCATCAATGTGGGCTGAAATGGGCACATCCCAAGGATAAGGAATTACTAAGAATAGCTCCTTAGCATTGATGAACTAGGTAGTGAACTATTTGCACTCAATGTCAAACGCTTTGACTACATCTTTTAGCTTCTAGTAATCATTCATTCTCTTGGCCAAGTTCTAAATAATTGATCATTGATCAATGAATCATGCCTTGTGAACTTTGAGTTTAGTGTTTACAGTCTTAAGCTTTTGCTTGGTGTCCTTATGGTCACTTAATTTGATGTTTCTCCAATTCAGACTATAGTCTTCTAGTAGTTAGCATTGCTAGGTTTGCATATCAGAGATTGGAAAGCTTCATGTACATTGTCATCTCCTTAATCAATAGCTCCTTCATGCATATTTCTATCTTGTTGTATGCATTTAGCCTAGCAAAGATAGGCTACTAGACATCACAACCTTGTTGGAGCTATTAGAGGGCCTCATGTACTTTTCCCTTCATCAATTGGATTTTCTTCTTGTTAACTTCTTTCTATAGACCAAGTTGATCTCTGTAATGGTTTCTAACTCTCTCAAATTTAAGAGTCTCATTCTTCTAGGTGACTACCTCTATTACAAATTTTTGGCAAAGGCATGGACTTCTTTCATGGAAGGGTTTTTGTTCTCTACTAACAATCTTCTCAGCTCATTGTTCACCCTAGCTAACTACTCTTGCTATTGATGAATAAAGTCTACCATTTTTTGCTTTTGCACATCAACATTTCATAGGTGGTAATTCTCTATGGCTAGAATCTTATTCTCCTGGTGCATTTGAGACAAGTCCTTTTGGATGTTATGCATTATAGCATTGGCCAAGGACTAGTCAAAGATGGTCATATCCTTTACATTGTTAACCTTTTTGATTTTGTCTTGAAGTTTTTTAAAAGCTTCATCATGCATGAGTACTTAATTGAGAAGAGTAAGATTAGTGAGATGGGCTCTTAATTCAATAACCTCTATAGCCAAGTGTTGGTTCTCTAATCTAGCTATTTCTAGTTGGTCCTCCATTATGATACATTTTCCCCTTACTTCAAGCAACTCCAACTAGATTTCAATAATGGTATCTAGAAGATCAAATACATTTAGAATTAGTTACCTAGTTCCCACTATTTGGTTCAACAAGTTCTCATGCTAGGCTATGCTTAATCTACTAGTTTTTGTAGATTTTCACACATCTCTGAGTGCATAAACATCACGTATAGATGTCATAGTTGCATTCAATCCTTTGGAAACTCTATCACAAACTATTATTGCCACTATCTCCTACCCATGGTGCTACATCACTAACACAATTTCCCCCTCACCCTCCTGCAAATGCACCGAAAAGATAGAACATTCCCAAAAATGTCTAGGAATTTCTAATATTGAAAGAGAGATATTGTTACCTCTCAAGGGTTAGGATTTGATCTTACAAATACCTACATTCTTTGGGCTGAGAAAATTGGTCCCCACCTTCCATATAAATTATGTTTTGGGCCACTTCATTAAGGTGGCTCATTGCTGGATGATAAATAGATGGATCACCACCACTCGTTCTTACTTGCTACTCCTACTACCATAACAACTACTCTCAAAGTTCACACATGTGCTCAATGGTAGTACAGGTCTCTAATTTTGTCTCATGAGTAGATGATGTAAGTGGTTTTTACCACTCCTCTTCTTGGATGACTTTGACAGGCACCTTGTCCTTCATCATTTCCATCCACGAGGTGGTTGGAGTGCGTCAAACAGCATCATTTGTATAGTGTGTTATGCCTTCCCTTTTACATAACCTTCTAATGAGGCATGGAAAAGGAAATTCCTTCCTTCCACATTCATTTTCCTTAAGGAACTTCTCTATCTCATGATAGATCAATTATGGAAGGTTGGCTGGGAATCTACCACTTAGAGCAGCACAAGCACAAGTGGAAAAAGTTGTGATCTTGCTTAACCTCATTGTTGAATTGAGGTGAAAGGTCATAATCTTGAATTATGCATGTTCCACCATAGTGAGTGCACCAAACTCCTTATGTTCAACTCCATAACACTACTACATCCATTCTTTCTTAATGCTAGGATCTGCCTACATTGGAACCTTTGCAAGATTAGCCCCAATTTTTTGTAACCCAAGGGGCTCAAAAATGGCTTTCACTGGGTAAGACACTGAAATGTCCTTAATTTTGACTATTGAACTAACCTATCAATTATTCCAGAACAAGTATTTCTCTCCTATATATCACTTCCCATTAAAGTGATTATGGACCATATGGGAGAGTTTTGTAATTGTGCTTTGAGTTCTAAAGATGCAAACTCTAAGAAGGATCTAAATTTTTAATTCTTGAAGCATAAATTTCTAGACCTCCTTGGACTTGATCTAATTTAGGCAGGCCTCTATCAAGGTAACCTTAAAGTTAGCTCTAGGCTCTAATGCCTCATCTTAGTGAGACTATTCTATCGTGATCGCTTCTTTGGGAATCTGTTAGATAGATTCCAATTCAGGCTCCTCTCGAAAAGGTCCTATTGCATGGATTTATGCTTACTCATGGGATTGTTCTTGGCCCCTTCTGGTTCATGATCATTTTTCCCTTAGTTGAGATGATCCTCCCTTAGGTGCCATCTGTGCTGACAACATAGCCAAGGATTAGCATATAATGTGTAACTCATAGCCTTTAAGTACCTTATCTTGTTAGGTAATTGCACTTAGGCTAAGTTTTGACCATGGTAGATTGATTATTTTATTATTATTTTAATGTTATTTCATTTTCAATGTTACCAAAGCTTGTTAGAAGGGTTTAACTTTCATAATTTGATGTTTTAATGTTGGTTTCTTAGATAAACCTTTGTGGGAGTTAGAAAAATTTTGAAAAAATTTTCCATCAAAAACCTAAGGTTTGTGGCCCCCATGATGGTAGCTATAGGACTGAAGAATGGAGTGACTTGAACAAAAAGTTAGAAAGTTATGGCTCTTGGAAGGTTCTGGGCTTTGAAAAATTGAAAAAATCCTTTTTTGTTTGTGACATAATGTAAACAATTGGCAAAGGGGCACCATGTATTTATAGACTTTTTATTTTGCATTGACAAGTTCTAACAAGCTAGGTAAAATTTGTTGCTAGATACCTTTAATCTTTATCTTCTTTCTTTCATCGTAGAAATCATCACCTTGTCTATGCTTGACCCATGAGTCCTATCTCATGGAGGAATGATTTAAAGTCAAAATATCATCAAGACATAAAGCCAACAAATAGATCTAGATTCAATTGAGAACACCACACTTACGATTGTCACCCATAAATAAAATCAACAATATTCACCTTAACTTCTAACATTAAGTTCAAAGATGAATACAATCAATTAAACCAAATTGAATTTAAATAAATTTATAAGAAATAAGGAAGATTACAAAGGAGACATCACCTAATCTGTGACCTTGCTCTGTTCTCTCTACAGTGCAACAACATCATAATCTTAAAACATTATTGGCTATTAATTGCCACAAAGCATCAACACTTTTCCTTTATAATTTTGTGCACAAACAAAAGTTCTAATCTAGTGTGGTTCTCTCAATAGTATCCTCTCTCTATTTCTTCAATGATTTTTTCTATTCTCCATCTCCTTTGTTGCATTTGGCTAAGAAATTTATAAGGATTGGTCTAGCACATGAGCAGCCACCACCCACATGTAATGGCCATTGTAATAACATCCACTACCACCACCCATGTGGGTAACATTCACTGTAATGTCCACCGATCACATGGCAAAGAAATGAATAGCTTCCACCACCCATGCTCAAGTAACAGCTATAAGAACATGCAGCCCTAAAAAAAGCTAGGAACCATGCCTCATTACTTATGTAACATCCACTATAGAAAAATGGTAATCTCCATCAATGTAACATGTAGGAAACAACTGCAGCTGCATGGTTAAAGGATGTGGTTGATGGAGCGGCACACCAATATTGCAATGCCAATGTCCAAGTTGCAGTTCCATTACTGCCATAAATACTCAACATGCATTCATGTTACTACTACAAAAACAAAAGCAAAAACTAGAAAACATAACACTACCATAGATCAAGGAATTGGATTCTTCAATTGCCACCACATGGTTGCCTTGCAATAAAACCTGCACCTCTGGTTTGAGTCTTTAGTACATAAAAACTAATAAACTAATACTCATCACTATAATAAACTAAAATACAATAAACAAAAATAAATTAAAATAACTAAATTAAACATTAATTAAACTAAATTAAGACTTAAAAACTACCGAATTTGGGATTTAACAAGGTCTCATCTACGCAGCAACTTCGTATACAAGGTTCCATCAATGAAGTTGTTTGAGAAAATTTTTTACAATTAATAACTCAAAAAAATATGAGTTTTTACATGAAATTAGTGTTCTTAGACAACTAAAAAAGTTGTGAACATGATGAAAACTTAAAGAGGGCTTGATTATTCACAAAAATTGGAGAAATGTTGGGAGAATGAAATTGTGTTGGAGAAATGCCTTAAGGAGCACATAGTTGGATGCAACCAATGGGGTGCACAAAACATTTTACTATGAAAATGTCTAAGGATAAGAAACTTAACTAGCCCAACTAAAAACTACTAAGGTCATAAGTTCGTTAAAGTTTCATTAATGAAAGGGACCTTATATTTCCAAAACAAGGAAGACCATAGAGTTTATAAATGGGTGGATGATGTGGATTTACTACCTATTCCATGAAAAAGAAACCATGTCTTAGTTATCAATAATCAAAATTCAAATATAGAAACAGGACATTAGCAATCAAAAACATTAAGTACAAACCACCATTAGCAACTAGCTACAACATCACTATGTCTTGTTGGCAATAAAACGCTTTATTAGAAAATATAAGAAAAACATACACCAAAATAAAGTAAAATATAAAAGAAATTAGAAAATATATAAGAAAGATAAAACATATTAAAGATAATGTAAAACAACAAATGATGAAAAACAAAAAAGTATAAAACAAAAAGTTGTAAAATAATGAAAGTGTAAAACAAAAAATTGTAAAAACTAAGCATCCACTCATATGGTTAGCACGGATGGCCATCTCCTCCATGACTAAGTTTGAAGGAGAAGATTTGAAAGATTGAGTGTGTTTGTCCATCTGAGGATGTGTTCCTAGCACTGGCTCCCTTGGGCTCATGGAAAGGTTTAAGTTGTTGCATGTTGACAAGTTACTTCCTATCTAGGCTCTCAGGTTTCTAGATAAACATGGTCCCAGAAGAAAAGGTTTCTTAAATGATGTAAGGCCCTTTCCATAATGTTTGGACCTTGGTTCATTGTGTCACATGTGTGGGGTTCAAATAAAGGTCCTTGTCTTCAGGTTGAAATTTGACTTTCCTAATTTTGAGGTCATGGCATTTTTTGTTGAATGTCATTTTCACTTCATTCAAGGATATGACCACCAATCTATTCTCATCTATCATGTTAAGGCTAATCAATCTTTCTTTCTATGCTAGGCTCAAGTCAAGATCAATGTCAAAGGCTGTTGAAAGTGTACAGAGCTCAAATTGAAATGGGAGAGTTATTAGTTTCCTGTATACTAGCTCATAGGGAGAGTAGCCTATAAAAAGTTTCCATGTTAAGCAGTAGGCCCAAAGGACATTGTTGAGTTTTGTGTTCCATTCTCTCTTATATTTGCTAATTTTTCTTGTTAAGATCTTAGTGATCTTCCTATTGGTAAGCTCAAATTGACCATTGGCTTAGGGGTGGTAAGGTGTTGTTAATTTATATTCGAATCCCAAGCATTGCATGAGTTTTTGAAAGGTGATGCCTATAAAATGAGTACCATTATTATAAATCAACACACGTGGCACCCCAAACCGATTTACAACATTTTTTTGTACAAACCAAGTAGCCGTAGAAGATGTATAGTGAGTGATGGCTGCTACTTTTGTCCATTTCATACAATAGTCAATTGCAACTATGATGTACACCTTTTCATTTGACATGGGTGTAATGGGAACCATGAAGTCAATGCCCTAGATGTTGAAGGATTCCATTGGTTGAATCCACTATTGAGGTTCCTCCATTCAAACAATTATCCCACCATCAATTTGATAGTGATCATAAGAGTGATTGAATTAGTGGATGTCCTTGAAGAGTGTTGGCCATTAATACCCTACCATGAGGATCTTAATGATCAAGCATCTCCCAACATAGTGGCCCCTACAAGGGCCCTCATGAGCATCTTTGAAAACATGTAGTTGGTCAGCATTAGGAACACACCAATGAACTAGGCCATTGACACACACTTGTAAAGATGTCCATTAATCTCCATGAAGTATTTGGCTTGATGAAGAAACTATCATTTCTTCCTATGGTCTAACTCTTGTGGCATCTCCTAAGTGAAAAGATAACTGAGGATGCCATTGTATCATGTAGGTTTAGTGAGAACTTATTCATTTATTACATCAAAAATGAGGAGTTCATTAGGGAACTGATCAGAAAGTGAGCTCTCCTTTCCTTTGTTGTCCCATCATAACCAAGACAGGTGGTCAACAACCATATTCTCAATTCCATTTTGATCTACCATTATGAGATCGAACTCCTACAAGATCACATCCCACCATATGACACAGGGACTCACCATTGGTTTGATCATTAGGAAGCAAATAGCATTATGGTCCATGTGCATAAACTTCTTTTATCCAAGCACATAGTGCCTAAATTTCTCCAAGGCATGCACCATCACCATCAATTCCTTCTCCATTGTGGTGTAGCTCATTTGTGCATCCACAATGCTTTAGCTTGCATGGTGGATGTAGTATGGATGTTTTTGATCATCCAGCTATGTAAGCATAACTTCCAAGGCATAGTTTCATGCATCCATCATAATGTGAAATGATCGAGACCAATAAGGTGCTTATAGAATTGGAGTTTATACAAGCTTCTTTTTGAGGTTCTAAAATACCTTTTTACATTTCTTAGTCCATACAAATAGAGCATATTTCTTTGTTAGCTCCACTAATGATTTGGCGATCATAAAGAAATTCTCTATGAATCATAGGTAGTAGCCAGTGTGGCCAAGGAATGATCAAACATCTTTGATAGTTTCTAATTGGTAGGTTATTCCTTAGATGACCCTTCTCTTTTCAGGGTCCACCTCAATCCCTGCTTGTGAGATTCTATGCCCGAACACAATGCCCTTCTAGATCATTAGATGACTCTTTTGCTAATAGTGCTAAAGCTTGGTCTCCACACACCTTTTCAACACTTGCTCAAGGTGGTCTAGGACTTGTTCAAATGTAGCACCATAGTTGGATAAGTCATCCATGAAGACTTCTACCTCACTACTAATTTTCTATTGGAAAATGTGAAGGACAAGGCATTGGAAGGTTGTAGGGGCATTGCGTAGACCAAATGACATCCTTTTGTAAGCACAAGTCCTCCAAGGACTTGTGAATGTGGTTTTGGCTTGATCCTATAGTGCTATCTAAATTTGGTTATAGCCATTATAATCATCCAAAAAGTTGTAATAACAATGCCCAAAAATAGTTTCCAACATTTGGTCCACAAATGACAATGGAAAATGATCTTTGTACATAGCCATGCTTAATAGCTTGAAGTCAATACAAACCCTCCACTTGCCACTCTTCTTTGACGTGACCACAAGTGAACTAATCCACTCGCTATCTGCAACAAGATAGATAAACCCTATCTTGAGGAGTTGTTCAATCTTCTCTTTGATGATCTACTTCAACTTGGGGCTCAACCCCAATTGCGGCTACCTCTTTGGCTTTATAGAAGGATTAATATAGATGTGATGTTGGCATCTCTGAGGATCAATCCTAGTGATTTCATGATATGACCAAGCAAAAACTATTGGCCATTTGTTGACCACTACCAACAACATCTCTTTTTATTCAAAAGCAAGGTTGGCATTAATTATCACCATCTTGCCAATTTTTTGGAAATGCATACTTCATGCCAGTAGGTAGAGTCATCAATTCTAGGGACTCCTATTTAAAATTTTCAAGGATTTCCAACTCTTCCTAATAAGTGTCATCAAGTTCATCATCAAAAATTTGGTGATGAAATTACTCTAGTTCATCCATGCCTTCAGCATAGACACGTGTTAAGCTCTTAGTAGGTTCCATGAAAAGTCTGCTACTTTCAGGATCAGTTGTCAACCATTGGGTGCCCTCCTGTTTTGTGGTTGTTATGTATAGGCACCTTTGAATTTCTGACTCGTCTACACAAAGTCTTCATGTTGTGATGGATGTGTTGTTTATAGCCCATAGTTTCTACACATAGTTGCATCCTATATCATTGTATGTGATGCATGGAACTCTCTTCTTTTTGATATTTCCAAATGCATTTTTGAAATTTCTAGGGAAGGATCTTTGATTCCCAACCATGCATCAATAGTACTTAGCCAAGTCATTCCCATGATAATTGAAAATTTCCCCTTTCATTTGTCAACATAGATCACTAAGAATTCAATAGGATAGGACCACCCATAAATAGTACTCATAATGTCCTCCACCAATTCCAAGGGAACAATGATGGATTGGTTTACTAACTCAAGGAGAATGTTACTCTCCTTAAGTGGAAGAAAGTTCCAAGCTTTGTACATCTCATGAGAAATCATATTAACACTAGAACTTGAGTCTAAAAGAGCTTTGCAAGACTCATTCCTAGTAATTTGGAGTTAGATTAAGGGACTCCCATGATTATATCTTTTCCTAGGAAAGTAGCTAGCCTTTATCCAATCAATTATTGCATGGGTTAGCATGATGGTATGTACTTTAAGAGGTGTTTAATTCAAAGGAGACTCAAATGGGTTAGATGCAACGAATGAGGAAAAAACAAGGTTATTAACTACATGAGTTTGTGAGGGCCTTGTAGGATTGTTGGTTTAGAAGAATGATCTTTTTTGCAATCTAGTTTTCAAACCACTTGGTTGAGTAGATGGCTATAAGTTAACGGCCTTGGTAGCATTACATTGCTATGGCTAGGCTAGAATTTCACCCTATATTAATTGAGAAGGTGGTAATTAGGTTGAGGGTAGAGGGACATAAGCATAAGGATGAGGATAGTGATAAGGATATGGGGATTCCCCTCTAGGAGATGGAGAATGAGCTCTGTAATACTAGGAGGGTAGTAGTGATGTTGGAATGAGGCATGACTAGAAGAGTCACATGGAGACATGGGTTGCTAAACATAGTATCTATATGGATCAAGCTATCTATAAGGGTATTGCTACCTAGGTGGTGGCATCCTCTATGACTGTAGGTGTTATCACTACTGATTCTACTCATACAGTTGTGATGGAACTCAACTTGGATAGTAAGCTTATTGTTAGTGGAACTACCTTGGATTACCTTAAGGATAAGGCAATATTCTAGGTGCTTGCCTTCTGGATAGTCTAGGATTTAGAGTGTACACCCTAGATTCCTGCAAGTGTGACATAATGGGGCAACATCCCTTAGGATGTTCATATTGGCAGATGTCACACCTACCCTCATCATTTGAATCAAACTCCATAATGTCCTCTACTGCAATAGCCTTGTCCTTAACCCTTTAGTGGGCACATTCAACTTCCTTCCTTCTCTTGCAATTACAATCACTACTTTTCTCTTTAGATGCCTTTGCTATTTTCAAAGTGGTTTGTAATTTTTCATCCAAATAGTCCCACATTTTATCTACCTTAGCCAAAATTCTGGATACAAATTTTTGAATCAATGAGGTTTTTTTTTGTAACACATCTTCAAGTAATGCCTCCTCCTAATTGTCACAAAACTAAACTTTCCCTTTTCTGATGGAAGGATCCCAATTGTTTATGTCCACACTTTCTGTCTTTCTTAACTATCCTTCTTCCCTAGAAACCTACTCAATGAGCTTTTGGATTTTATGGGCTTTGAACTCTGATAGTATCCCCTGGGCATAGACCCTAAGAGTTCTCCTTGTTTCTAATTAGAGCCCATAAATGATAAGGTAGAGCTACGCCCTTTGAGAATAGCCATGGCTAGGACATTTGTGCAATAGGGAATAATACCTACCCATGGCTTTGTCCAAGGGTTCATGTGTTCCTTGTCATCATCCTTGGATTTTCTTTCTCAAGTTGGATACTTAGGAGTATGTTTGATATTTTTCATTGAACGGCTCAAGCATCACACTCCATTTATGGATTGATTCTAGCTCCAAGGATGGGTACCAACTTTTAACTTCTTTTATGTATCCATGAGAACAACTTAAGTTTTGCCAATTTTTTCCACATTTTGTAAGGCACACGCATCGTGAAATGCTTGTATATGATTCTAAGGATCTGAATTGTATTCCCCTTCAAACTTGGGGATATTTTTCATGTTTACCACTTAATTTGGAAATATTTCACATGCCTTTTTGAAATTCTAATTACCTCTACAATTTGTAGCATGTTTCAAGTTGCAAGTAAAGTCTCATCATAGTCATCACCCCTATGGTGGCCATGATGCCTATGATACCCTTTGCTATCCCTTCTCTCATGGTGGTGAGCCTCCCTCGAATGTCCACATCCCTAATCTAAATCAGTCCAATGAGCCCTATGATCATCCCTATCCCATCAGTCACCTTCATCACGATTACATCCTCTATAACTTCGATCAAAGCTAGAGGAGGAAGAAGATGTTGAAGGAGAAGAGGAAGGAGAAATGAAAATGCCATTGTACCTACCATCTCTTCTTCAATGATCATGACCACAATCATCATGATGATGTCTATCCTTATCCCTGCCATGACTTCCATCTTTGGATCCTTGATGATCACTTCATCCATTCTTGCCTAGACCAGGATGGTTTACATTGGACTATAAATTCTAGTTCAAGCCTCCTTCATTGAAACTAAGGGAAGAAGAGTTAGTCAAATGAGAACCCCTAGAGAAGGGATCCTCACTATCTTTATGACCCAACAGAAACAAGTAATTATTGAATTGTTTCTTGTTTGAAGCAACACAATGCTTCTTCTATTTTTGATCATTATTACATTTTTCTTCAATGGGATGATAATCCCTGAAGTCATGATCTTGCACAATGTATTTAGCATGGAGCCCTTGGATGTCTAACCACATAAGAGTTTGTTGGAGCATCACAAGGATTGATCAATTTGGTGACAACACAATGTTGCCCTCCATGTCCCTCCACTGCATCTAGTCATCCTAGTGTAGGACAAAGGTGAAATTAGGCATATACTCATCAAGTTGAGTATATACCACTCTACATTGTTGAGGCACTAGTGGATTTGATTGTTCATTTTTTGGATTTGATGTGTGCTCACATTTCGACGAAGAGTCATTCATGTGAGAAGAAGATATTTTCGAATTAGAAGAAAAATCATTGTGCTTTTTATAATTTTTATTATTACTAGAGTGATTGCAAATTTATGGTCCAATCCAATGATGTTGAATGATTTTCACTAAGTCTTAGATAGCACACATATCAAACTAAAGTCCTTGGCAATGGCGCCAATGATGAGTAGTGAGTATACCCTATGCCTAATCATACGAATCACTAGTGTTCACTTAATGATCTGATCAAAATCCAAAGACTTTAGGTTTCTAAGTACACTAGTTCTAAGAGGTGAAACTAATTGTTGCAATCATTGTCTTCCTAATTCCACTTGTAAAGTTCAAAGGTATGGTTAAGTGTTATTGAGGCATATGATTTTTATCATTTTATGTTTTATGTTTTAAGTCACCTAATGAATCAAGAACAAAAAATAAAGTAATTAATTGCTAAATTAATCTAATAATTAGCTAACACTTAACTAATTCTAACATGAGCATCCATTCTCACTTGTTGTACACATCTTAAACATGTATAGTGCTACTAGGTTGCCAAATGTTAAGTGTTACTAGAATTAACAAGCATTAGATGGATGCTCAAAGTGGTCATACTTATGTTTTCTATTTAATCTATATTAATTAATCAATTAATTACTTAAAAACATTAAATAAAATTTCATGAAACATTAAATACTTAAGGAAACAATTAATCTAGTCCAAGTGCTACAAGGTTTGATTAGAAAGCTCATCTTTATTATTGCATACACTGAAGTGCTCAAGTACAATAGTGCTCAAATAAAGATCTGTACACTCTTTGACTCCTACTATAGGCACTTAGAAAATATTCTAACTTTTGAGTGGAAAAACTTCTAGAGCTTTGCTACAACTATGAGACTTATGTCATAAATGCAACAGGTAAGCGTACATTTAGAGGCAAAATAGGATGCCTTGTTAATGGGTATACATCAACAAGTTAAACCCTACATCAACAAGATCACGTCAATGAGCTTGCGTCAATGGCATCCCGTCAACATGGCCAAACCATGTGACTCATCACCATGTATGAGTGACCAATTATAGAAAACTGAAAATATCATAACATGTTTTAAAGTTTATTTAATTCATTTGTCATGGAGTTATCTTTGTTTAAATTTTACTACATGTTCCTTTGGCTACAAGTTAAACCCATTCACCCAAGAGAAACCATAAGATATGTTAATAGACAAAGCTAGCACTACTTAAAATTTAAGCCATAGGTTCCATTATTATTAGTAATAATGACGTATACTTTTCTTTCCTTTGAAGTTGATCTAGTAATGGTTGTGCACATTCTTCTATTTTTCCTGTAATAAATGAGAAAGCTTCAAATTCTAAGGTATTTTATTTAAATATAAGGATCTAATGCTAGTTAGAGTAAGGAATTCTACCACACAAAGGAGCTTTAGATTTCTTAAAGTTTGAATTATAATAATGTTTATCATTCAAAATTACCATAAACATATCAAAAGGGTTCTTCCAAACCTGGATGTATTTATGGATTGAAAAGAGCTCTTATTGTTGCAACTTCAAAATGAATCATTAGATTTGAAAATAATTGAATATGAAAATGGCCAATATTATTCTCCACAATCAAATCACCATGGCATGCATGTAATAATCCAAATTTTAATTTATGTTTAATGATTGAGTTTGATGCTTACAGTAGGTTGCATTGCATTCATGCATGTTGGGGCTGTAATAGCCCAATTTTGATAATATTATTAACTTCAACATGTGATTTAATTTAGATTTTAGCTAAGGTATTTCGGAAGAAGAATTTTTAACTTAGTTAAACAAGTGATGAGTGACAAGACTTTCCTACACTCAACCATATGAATTACAATTTTATACATACTATCCAATAAATTCCATGAAACTTTAGGCTAGAATGATCCTAGATAGTTACCTGTTAGGTAGTTGATCATTGTCTTTCCAAATAGTACTTGTGTTAGTTCAATGGGTATGGTTAAGTATGATTGAGGCATAAGATAGTTTCATTTTTTATTATTAAAATATTAAAACAATAAAATGATAGTTTCAACATCTAACATTGTCTTCTACATTAATTCTAACTCTAGCTTCTTTGGCAAGTCTATCTTCGATGTATAGGATTGTTCTACTCTTGAATGTCCTAGATCAATCCTTCTTTTGATATCCAACGTTGTTTTTTACATCTATTGCATTTAACATTTTCATCATCTACACACATCATTTCTTTTATTTAGAACCTTCTAAAAAACATTTTGGGTCCAAATGCATTGTTTCTTCACTATCTACAATGCATTTATGACCTATAAATATGAAAAAATCCCTAAATAGAAATGGGCTAGTCAGTTGGTTAGTAATTAGAATATTGGCCTTTGGAGAGAGTTCCAAAGATAGCATCTCTGTAAATAGCTACTTTCTAGTAAATATTTAAAAAATGTATGTGATTTTTAGCTTCTTAAAGTTCTTTTCTAATTCCCCTCTTTTTTCACTAATACATGGTATTCCCTTCATACCATCTTGATACATGGAGAATCCCCTTGAATCTAGATCAATGTACAGATTTTATTCAATCTCCTATTGTTGCACACCACCAATCTATAGTAGTTCTACCATATTTTCATCAACCACATGCATCAAAGAAATAATTGTGTAACATAGCTTATTATTATTCATCCTTGATTCTATCTTACAAGATCATCACTATGTCCTTCTAAGTTCTTCTTCCTAGATATTTTATTTTCTATTTTTGTTATTTTTCAAAAGCTAGTTTTAATGAATTTGCCTCTACTTTATCCTGCATTTCTATCTCTATTTGGCTATGTACTTTTTTCTATCTCATATAGCTAATCCTACATATTCTTCTACATTACATCATGTATGTGTTTTCCTTTTACCTATTTTGTTCCACTAGCTATTCCACACATTCACTTTTTCACTTGTTATTTACTTATTTTTGGCAAAAGCATTGCCTAATATTTTTGGATTTTCTAATGATCTACAAGTCCCTTTTTAATTTAGAAAATTCATTCTTTAGACCATTAAGTGACTACAAAATTTCCTGGCTTATTTGTTTCTAGGACTGTGAAGAATCTCAAATTATGATTATTCATATTACAACATCTTTTTTGTGCAACAAGGAGGACCTCTAAGAAATTAACCTAGTTTCTAGGATTTGCTCTTTACTATTCTTTTTCTAAGTCTCAATGACATGTCACATCGAAATACTAACATCACATCATTTCTTCTTTAACTTTTATGTTTGTTGTAAACTAGACATTTTCACTTTCTATTTCAAGTGCAAACCTATTTGCAAGGAAAATCAAAGCTTTGGTAATAGCCATGTGAAGTCATAGTTACTCCGACAATATCTTTACAACTATGGAATTATCTTCTAATTTAGGTTTCCATAAACTTTAGAAGCTCATTAATCTAAGATGAAATTATGGATTCTTAGAAGGATTAAGCCTAAGAAATTACAAAATAGCCAATGCCAAATAAGATTTGGACTTCTTACTCATACCTGAAATGTTTAAACTCATGGTAGAATATGGGCAAGCCAATGATTTTTCTCCTTTCCCTTCTAATCTAGATCATTCAACCAAATTGGTTCATGAGGAATCCAAGAAGATTGCTAAATTCATCATGGAGAAAGACAATATGCAAGAAATGATATACTTGCAAATTAAACAAGCTAGGATGAAGACCATCCTAGACCAACTACTGAGTCCTCAAAACACTATCATAGGAAAAAAGGGAAGCATAGCCTTTGAATCAGACATTCATCTAACAAATGAAGATGAAAAGCAACAAGATGAAGAGATTTCAACAGAAATAATTTGAAACATTATATACATAACATCAATTTTATAGCTACTTAAACTTCTTTACCTAGACCTATTTTCCCCAACACAAGATCACTTAGTCTTTCCGTGATCTTTGTTCCTCCACAATAGTGCCTATTTTCTCCTAATAATTTTAGCAACCATCATTTCTTCTTTCAATCATCCAATCTACATTTTGAATCTAAATACTTTATTCATCAACCCTAGCCAACTACATCTGTGTATGTTTTCTCCTAAGGATTTTAACAACCATCATTTCTTCTTTCAATCATCCAATCTACATTTTGAATCTAAATACTCTATTCATCAACCCTAGCCTACTACATCTTTGTATGTTTTCTCCTAAGGATCTTAACAACCATTATTTCTTCTTTCAATCATCCAATCTACATTTTGAATCTAAATACTTTAGTCATCAACCCTAGCCTACTATATCCTTGTTTCAATCCATCCCATTTCTTGTCTCTACTACTTCACTATTGTTTAATATTCCATAGTTTGGTAGCATATCATATTTTTCCCTATTAACTTTGTTTCATTAGACATACCTACTTCTACTACATTTGGATCCATTCCATACATGCATCCCCCTTTGACATCATCATCTACCACTACACATTAGCCTATTTCTCACTTGTCTAGAACAGATCAATAGTTGTTAACACTACTCAATGATGTTATGCATCTCCAAAGCACCAAAGACAAAGTAGCTAAGGCATTGGCTATGTAATAAAATTCTCCTATTTCATTAGATCAATTCCTAAGTGATCTTGTAAGCTCTATTATTTCCTTTCTAGTCCTACCTAAGGACATTTCACTACTATCTTTCACAAAGTAAAATATTGAAACAAGGAATCCTATGAATCATATGATCACATTCAATAATGAATGCATGCTTCTAGCACCTCACCCTTACATAATGTTAATATGCTTTTCTAACTCTCATTCTAGAAGAGCTTTGAAGTGGTGTATATCCTTGCCTCATGGTTCTATTACCTCTTTAGAATAACTACTAGCATCTTTTATTGAATACTTTAAGTTTCATTTTTCTCAAAGCATAAGTGCTATGTCATTTGTAGCCATCAAATAAGCTCTAAATAAACCCATTGACAAGTTTATTTCTTTATGGACAAAAATATCAACTAAACTTTCATATCATTTAAAGGAGTTCCATCTATAAGAAATTTTTGAAATTGTAATTATTGACTACATTTAGAAGAGAATGACTTATTCAAAGTCTTATTCTCTGAATGATGCCCACCTAATTGCCAGATGCATTAAAAAAAGCTATTATTCATCATGGTGATCAAGAATTCCTATCAATTCATAACAAAGCTAATAAGGCTATGAAATAAGAGAAAAAATAACCAAAATCTCATGCTATTTCTTCTTTTCTTAAGGGAAAAAATGACACTCCCTCAATTGCTTTTGCTTCAACTTAGTAATGTAGACCTTAGAGAAATAGAGATCGATACATTAAGATACCAATGAGGTACTCTTTGCTTCTTAATACTCTTCTCAGGGATGGTCACCTTAAGAGGAAGCAAGTTTATAATCAAGCAAGAGTGAATTATTGTTGCATGTAGCTTCTATCAATATATCATTCTTAGAGACAAGAAGATAACCCTAAGATGCCTAAGTGGTATGACTACCAAAAGTACTTCTATTATCATGAGACTATCAATCATGATATAGATCATTGCAAAAATTTGAAAGATGACATTCAAGATCTCATAGGTAAGGGTAAGATAGCAGTGAAAACTAAACCATCCACTATATATTCTAATAATTATTAGCTAGAAGTATTTGAAAATCCCGTGGGAGTTGGAAGCACTATTTTAGCTTTTCAGCTAAAACATAATGCTCATAATTTTCCACTTAGGGAGTCTTATGTCATTCTCTAGTTTGACTATAAGCACTATCAATAGTCCTAACCATAGTCTCAAAAGCCTTACATTATTTTTTAGTTTGACTACACCCACATTTCATCAAAGTCAAATCATCCTTCCTCATCTTCTTATCATATTCATGTTATTCCAAATAATCAAAACTAAGCTACATCTCATTTTGCTACCCAACCCCATCACTCTACTTTCATGACTTTATCCATTCATCCTTCTTAATTCCATTTTATTCAATACTATGTTGAATTCCAAAATACACCTACTCGTTACATCTTAGATATCCACTTACTTCTTTCCACTTACCTATTACTTCTCAAGTAAGAATCCTTACTTGTAGCCAATAGACAAAAACAAGTAAATAGAAGAATAAAGTTGCTAATGCACCTAAGAAACCTTCTAAGACATCAAATAATGTTTCATTCTAGCAACCTCAAGAATTTGTTCCCTCAAGTAGCTTCTTATCTTCATCCAATCATATATAGCTAGTCGCAATGCTCCCTACTCTACAATCATCTTAATTAATGAATAATAAGGTCAAGTTACAGATGACAATTATTATCCATTTGAAGGAAACTAACTTGTCCTTGTACAACTACATAGCAATCTATAAAGAACATTATGCTACTTTATATGATGTTCTTAAGAGAATTGTGGTTCCAAGTGATATTCTTACTTAGATGAATGTTATATCATCCTTTCTTTAAGTCTCTCATTATGGATTAGATAGTCTAAACTTCCATGATGGAAACTTCAAGAAATATTTGAAGAAATGAGATATTCATCAGCTACCACTCTACATCATCATTAAAGTATCACTTGACACTTCAATCTCACTAATGCATATTGATGATGACATTGGATCTAATGTGATCACATGGGCTATTGTCAAGCATCTTCGTCTTTATGATTAGATACCCTTTAATGAAACTTGTACCAACCTCATTTCCTTTAATTATACATGAGTACAAGTTATAGGTTCCATTAGGTTCTCATTCATAATGGTTGATTTTGTGTAGTTTAAAGCTCTCTTTATGTTCATATGTAAATGTCATAGTGTGAATGGAATACTAGGACATCCCTGGGTAGCTCAACATCATATAGTATCATCTCCTATGTATCAAAAGATTTCTTTTCCCTTCCATAATTATGAGATAATCATTCAATTGATATGAAATTCCTAAGAATCTCTTTCTTAGATCATGAAGCAAAACCCTATTAGCTTAGTGGTGAACTAGCTAATATTAAAATTAAACATGTAGGTAAATCTTTAGTTGTCTCTCCTTCTATGGACTCTACCAATATCAAATCCTTAATAGACCTAAATGATGAGTCTATCTCTAATATCAGATTCATTGACTTAGGCTTTGCAGAATCTAACATATCCTTACCTAAGAAAAAGCTTCCTCTTATCCTTCCCACTCAATTTCTCCAAAGTTCATCACTAACATAATAACATTAGATGCATGAGCTTTGAAATAATTTGTTACCCTTGTTTGCCACTTTTGTTATGTGGTAGACATCTACTAGTACTTGTTAGACATTCCTTTTTTTTCTTTTCTTTTCTTTTTTACCTTTTGATGAAGTGTCATTAAGTCGATGCGTTGACAGGGCCGCGTATACGCGGCCGTGTTGACGCGGCCCTGTCGACGTAGCCTTCCTGCGTCAATGGGGCCCCGTTTATGCGGCCGCCTATCCCGACCTATAAATAAGAGGGACCTCCACCTCATTTAGGCATCTTTTTAGTAGTTGTAGTGAAGCCCTTGCATTTTGTTTTCGTAGGAGTTAGATTATTTTCCCAAGTGCATGCCCGCAGTGTGATGCTTGTAATTGTACGACACCTTTATTCGAGTGTGACGTACTTGGAAGCGCACATGATCGGAAATAAAGATCGAGATTACTTCATCATTGCAGCATTCACTTAGTTTTAATTGTCTAGTTTAATTGTTAATTGTTATTGTTATTTATTACTTTCTTAGTTAATATTTATTGCTTTCTTTGTTAATGTTTATTTATCATCATTTACTATTCTTGTTGTTAAATGCGGAATGAGTACGACTTAATCACGAGCATTTAAGTGTGACTACTTGGTAACCCAGCAACGTGCCTAGGATCTATGCTTGGTAACCCTAGTAGTAGTCGTGCATGAGGTCCAAGATGTGTATGGATGATTAAGGAATGGATGCTCATTGCACTTAGGTTAGCTTAGACCTCATTTCCTATTACTCATTAGTTTAACCAAGATTATTTTCCATTTTCTCTAGGAGTAGCATTAGTTTAAGATCACATCATACGCCTCACTCTGGACTAAATCATACGTGACAAAGCAAATACTAGTCCAGGTGGGAAGACAGCGAACTACGATCAACGTGTAACAATCTAGATACCACAACTAGCTTGTCCATGGAGTTCAATTGGATCATGCATGAACACTCATATTCGTATGGTTGGGCATAGGGGTACCTCACCGCTCATCACCTTTCATCTTTATCATTTAATATTATTAATAAATGACATGTTAGATGAATATGAAATTATTACAACTAGCATGTATCATAACATTTAACATTATCTATCACTTACAAATATCATTTACACTTGCTTTTTGTATTGAATGCTTAATCTTCTTTATCATTTCTTCTCTAAGTGGTGGACATCTACTAACATTTATTAGGAATGATATTAAAAACTCTACATTGAAAGTTTAACACTTTCTTATTATTATTTATTACTTATTATTATTAGAAAATAATTCCAAAGAAATAAGTAATTACTTAATATTAATATATTACATCATTTTTATGACCTTCATAACACATAATGATTGGTTAATCAAGATGATCCAACCTTATTATCTCTTTGGAAACTTTACAATTCATGCACATCATAACATTTAATGTTGCATATTATTTCTGAAAAATCATCTATGCTTGGCATTTTACAAAGAATATCTTTCTGCATCAAACATAAATGACACATAGAACTAATGCTCACATATCTTTAATACCTAGTAGCTTCCTCCTCTTCATTAATCTACATAGGTGTTGGTTCCACTACCGATTCTTAGCTACTTTCACTAGGATCTACTCAAAAAGCCACAAAAAACACATAGTTAGTTTTATTTTTTATTTCATAAGATAAAATAAACTACCTTTCTAAATCTCTATACTTATCATGTATTTCTCTAGACAACTCTAAAATTCTTTCTTCTATCTCCTCCAAGCTAAAGTTAGCTATATCCAATGCATTAAATGTTGAACTTAGAAGCTTTGATAGAATGCTAGTACATTCTTCTTCGTAGCTCTTTCACTCTTCTATGATGATATCATCATCATCCCCTTATTCTACAAGTTCCTCCTAGGAACCTTGTTGTTGTTCTTCTAATGTGGTAATCACCATACTATTGGTAAAATATTCAAACAATTCCTCTAATGTGGTCTACTTAATAAAAAAATTCCTTATTTCCTTATCTACAAATTGACCTTTATTTTTCTTTAGCAAGTTATGGTATTCTCTATTATACCACCACTTGTTAGTTTGATACTTTGTGCCCCAACTCTCCCATGCTACCATAGAATTTCTTAGACTAGTCATGGATTGCATCATGGCTAAAATTGATCATTTATGCTTAATTAGAGTTCTTTAAAATTCCATGGCTTTATTGTTTTTATGGCTTTATTGTTCTTTCTTCCATCTACATGAAAAGGGGGTTTTCATCTAACCATGGTGTTGCTTATTATTCTAGCTTCTAGGAGCTTCACTTGATTATAAAACATCTTTATTTCTCTCTTATGATCTTCCTCTTTCTTGCACATTTGCTTTAGTGAGTCTACAAGGATGACACTTTTGTTGACTTGCTCAATGCCAAACACCCCCATGTCCTTGGCATAGTTTTGTATCATGCTCATTGTTGCTACAATTACCTTTTCTACTACTATGTCAATATTAACTACTAAATCATGGAATGTTATCTAATCCTTATTTAGCTTACCTTTTATTTCTACATGACAAATAAAGAATGCTAGATTCTCTACTACTAACATGAGCATTGTTCTCATAATAATGTTAAGTCTACCCACTTTCTCCTAGAAAGATCAAGTTTAGCTTTCTATCCATATTCTTAACCTGATCCTCCAACATCAATTGCTTGTTCTTAATAAAAGCCCAGATTTTCTTTTCATCTTTGGAAAAGACAATAAAGGGTTAAGTTATTTATAATATTTGCAAATCCACATATAATATTTTGATGTTATGTAAAAATAAACTTACAATATGGTGTGGAGAGTTTGAAGCTTGTCACTTCATTTATCCATTTGTAAACCTCACAGTCATTCAAAATTAGTTTTCTTAGTGTAGGAGTGATGTTAGTAAGAGGTGGAGAAGGGATCTTTATTTTTGGAAGCTCATTTCTTTCACTCTCTTGGGCGTCTTGTTCTTCCTGTCCTATTTCATCAAGGTTTAAACCAAAGAAATTATAAAAAGAACTTAAACATTCTTTGTCCCTTCTTTGTCTTTCTTTGATGAAAGCAAGTTAGTTAGGGAATCTAACTCCTCTTAATTTATACCTTCCCTCTAGTCTTTAGGGATAGAAGAAAGGCTGGAAAATATCTTCTTTAGCTCATGTTTGAATGCTCTCTTTTAGTAAGGAGCTTTTGAAAAATATAAGTGGAAATGTCATATATTTTATCGACGTCAAAACTAGAAACAATGTTGTGTCATTTAAACTTAGTAACATATAACATAAAACACATAATATGAAACATAAAACACTTGCTTATTTTTGTCTTATAGCTTCTTTTGGAAGATCTTTATTTAAGGAGTATCTAAGGATATTTCTTCCTCTTGCAAAAGATATTTCCTTTTTAATGAAGCTCCTTCTTTTTCAATAGTTTTGAAGGTATTCTTCAAAATCCCCTCCTTCCATGCTTGCACATCACCACTTTTTTTCTTCTATGGCTTCTCAATGCTTTTAAACATTAAATAACCATCCTCTTCCTTAGTCTTTAACACCGATGTCAAAGGACCCCTACCTTTGATGTTATATGTAGGTATTATACTCTACAAGTATTGGTACAATGGGTGCTTGAAGTCTACCTCTGAAGTAACATCAGCTTGCTTCTCTTCATTTTTGGCAAATAAAGTTATCATTGCCTTTATTAACTCATAGTAAAAATAAAAATTAAGTCTTTTGCTCATGGTTTTCTTCTTCCCTTTCTTGTTCTCCTAGGGCACTTTCTCCATTTCTTTAACTACACCATGATAGATCACTAGTGCCTAATCAACTATCCTTTCTTGGGCATAGCCCCATACAACCACCTAGGGACCAGCTTCCATTTCTAACCAATCTTATATCAAAATAGCCTTTTAACAAACAAGGGGAATAACTTCTTGAAATATTTTTTGGTCCTCTTGTGCATGTTAATGACATTCCTTTTCTCCATACTAACTCATTTCTCAATAATTCATAGCTGCACTAAATGTAGCTTTAAGTTATTAATATTTATTCCTTGCTCTAGAAATCCTAACCAATACCTTAATATAGCTATGTCCCAACTAATAATGACTTGTTTCTAGTCTATGCAAATCACAACAATAGCTTTCTCTACTAAGTATCTCTTTATTAATCCTACACATTCTACTACACTAGGGAAGGGATGCTTTAAACCTAAAGTACAAAAAATCCTTACCCTATCAAAACTACTAAATCTATGACATTAATTAATTTACATCATTGACACTTATTTGAGCTACAAATAAGTGTATCCAAGCATTAGTACAATTCATTAGCTTACTCTTCTACTAAAAAAAATTGTTTATGCTTAGTACTTACCTTTAGGCCTCAAGATAATCATTGAGGTTTCATATTTGGGCTTGGGACTAGCATTGGTGGAGTTCAAATTTTGAATTTTATTTTTGAAATTAAATTTTTAAAATTTTTATTTAAATAAGCATGCATTATGAAAAAATTAAAATGATGATATTTCTTAAACTATAAGTCCAATTAAAATGAAAATGTTACTATTGGAATTATCTTGTTGAACACTACACATTGGACAAGGATTAGAGATAAACTTACTAAGCTTAATTTCCATAATTTGAAAAGATAAAGTACCATATTTTCATTGAATTAATGTAAAAAGTTAATGTATGATATGGCAAGAGGACTTCTAAGTCAGTTAAGTTTGATTACAAATGAAAAGAAGACTTGACAATGAGATAAGGATTGTCTAACTCAGGTTGGTTATCTCTAAGGAGAAGGTTAATAGAGTAAAACATCACGACATTATCTGAGTGTAAATTTCCCTATCAACCCCTTGGTAAAGTTTCTTACTTGCACAGTAGAGGGGATCTCTTAATAGCTTGATTTCATTGTGTACCTAATGATTTTAGATAAGATATGCAATATTGACTAGGTGGGGTTTCATTGTTTAGTAAAAGTAACGTTCAAAACAAAACCATGCCCTAAAAGACCTTGACTATGTATTACTAGCCTCATTGTAAAGATATAATGATAACATTATTCAATTAAGAAAAATTTTGACATTACTATAAGATGGATAAAAGCTACATGGGCCAATGTTACCTTTGTCTCACCAAAGTTTTCTATAGTTGATGTCTCTTTTGGATGTATGGTTAGATCTCCTAGAAGTTTGATCAAAAATATTCATAAAATTCTTTATAAATGCATTTTCTTGATTGGAATGATTTGTCTTGAACCTCATGCATGTCTAGCTATGGTTTGTAATTCATGGTCCATCATTGGATTGAGATAGCTCTTGATTCTAATTAATTCTTAGGTCATGATTTTCTCTGAAACCAATTATGACATCCTATTCCTAGATGTCATGTTGATAAGTGGTTGGGTATCCTAGCACTCTACCATATAAGTCACAAGTGTTCATGTGCAACCACATCGTAATCCATGGATGGATAATGTAAGTATGCAAGTAGTTAATGTTCAATTCATGATCGTTGTCTTCTCACATTAATTTAGTGAAGTTTAAGTTATATGACTTAACTCTTGGTGAAGCTTATGATAGGTTGATCTTGTTGACTCAATCTAAAACTAACATGGTTAAAATAGAGTAATAAAAGTAAAGAAACTATTTTAGCCTATAAGCAATATGTATTTGTTGCTAGTTTACCATTCACATCTTGGGCTTATGCAACCATCACTAGGATTACCATGTGTTATGCTACAGGGTGAACCAAGCAATAGTACTACTATAATTACCAAATGATTACACTATACATTTGAAACTAGTTGTACTTTGAAGGTGTCCATTAACAAACTAATGATGGATGAGTCACTCCTTTACTACCAATGTTATACTTGAGTTCTAAGGTAGTGGCATCATGAGTAGATTGATAAGTGTTGCATGACCCTTAAACACTTTGCTTTAAAAAAAATGGGTTCTTGTTGGATGCTTGAAGTTGTGAGCTTGGAGCATTACCCCAACTATAAGGTTCTTGTGAGACTGTGGCTTGCCTCATGATGGAAGGTTCTTGTGGGGTCATCTTTCTTTTCTTTTCTTTTCTTGCTTTTTTCTCTTTTTTTTCATCATTTTTTTCCTCTTTTTTTTCATTTCTCTCATTTTCCTTGAAAAAAATTAAATATTTGACTAGCTTTAATCATGAGGTTTTGGTGGGATCCAAATTAATTTTATAAAGGTTGCTCACACAACATCAATCTTACTTGATATTAGTGCATGCCTTTACCACTAGAGAAACTAGGTCCAATATAATACACCCTTTCCATCTTAGTGACTCATCCAAGTAGGTATTTAATAGAAATCAAACACTAATAAGAATTACCCTAAACTGAGCTATTTAGCCACCTTGACTTATGAACATTGTACTTAAAGAATATTTTTTTAAAAAAATAAAGTTTATTATGTGCAAGACACTTATTAATCTAAGGCTCACCCTTAGTTAGATTTTGCGTTTAAACCTACCTATTACAAGGTAGGAGAAGTTGTCCTTCTCCCTTACATTCAAGACATGATGCTACCGAATTCTTTATAGTCCCAACTAACAATAGAATTTCCTATTGTCCTCTACATTTTTCAAGGAAACAATTCTAAACTATTGGTTTTCCTTTAATTATTTTTACTTTATATAATATTTGATTAAAATTTATAATAACTTGTGATTTTTGTGTTGGATTTTTTTGTTACTTGGTTAATTTCATTTAACAAACACAATCTTCCTTAGCACATTCATTGGAAAAATAATTAAGGGAGATCATTTTTAACATTACAAAAGAAAAGAAAATGAAATGAAATAGAAAGAATGTATACCTTTTTGAAGATTCAACTTAAATTTTAAAAAATATAAATTAAATATACTACTATTTTTTCTTATTTTTAGATTTTTCAATTCAAGAATAACAAGTAAAAGAAACCATGTCTTAAATTACTTAAATAAAAATAAAATAAAATAAAATAAAATGTACCTAAAACATAAAATTACAAAATGAAATTAAAACATACAAAATCCTTGATGCTGATTAACTCTATTAGCCTCCCCAGCAATGGTGCCAAAATTGATGAGCCAGGTAGAATTTAGTGTTGGATACCTTTAAAATTTATCTTTATGTCATTGTAGAGATTGTCACCTCATTTGTGACTAACCCACAAGTTGTATCCCATGGAGGAATGGTTCAAAAGTCAAAATATCATTAAGATAATAAATAGTGTGAATTGAATCCAAACAAATTCCACACTTATGACTATCACTCATAACTAAAAACATGAATTTTCACCCTAACTTCTAACATGAATGAAAATTAATGATTAAATCAAATTGAAATCATAAATACATAGACTATGAAGATTACAAGGGAAACTTCACCTAATTTATGATTCTACCTTACTATTTCCACAATGTAGCTACCTTGACAGCCTGACAATGGACTCTAATGATCTATAGTTGCCACAAAGATTAATGAATCCTCACATAAAAATTTCCAAAAGAATTTGATTCTAACTTAATGTAGGTTTTCTTGGGTATTAATCCTAAATTCCCCTTTGCTACCTATTGGGTTGCACAAATGGTGCTCTATGAGTGCACACATGGTGCCCATTTAATGCTATTATTTATACTAACAAATGTTTAAAAATAAGTATTTTAATAATAGGTTGACACGATACCAATCCATGATAATCGATGAAACTACTAAGTTGGGCATCTTGAAATCTCAAATTAGCATGGAATCTAGAAGTCATATCTTCGTTGTACGTGATGCTTCACTCCACTCCACATGTTCGCCATCCATGTCAGTGTTGTTGATGAGACTATTTAGAAAATCTTGGTAGTTTTTGCAGCAAGTTACTTCAAATTGACTTCAAAACTTCTAGATTTCCTCATCGATGTGCATAGATTGAACCTTCTTTTTACTTTAAATATGACACCTCAAACACTTTTACTAGATCTCTATGATTAGGTACAAGCACGTTGTCTACAACATTCAAAGTTCTAGTAGTTAGAAGTAGCCTCAATTTGTTGTAGGTGTGAAGCTATTTGGGCAATAGTTTGAAAAGCTCCTAGGCATCTAGCACATTATTAATGTATACAAAATAGGATGTGGATTCCAGTATCCTTTGCAAGTTGTATTACCCTTTAGTCTCTAATCTTAGCTCTTTAAATTTCTAGTCTGTGATATCATCCATGATTTGCTTTTGAACTTTTGTGATCATGGGTTTGCTATGAATGTTTTGAAATAGGTTCACCCTTGAAAATGCATATCCTAGAATATTGATGATGCAGTTCTCTATCTACTCTAGAATGTTTCCACTAAGAAAACCCATAGCGATGCTGGCAAGGATCATGATGGTGGCATCAGGACCCAGCCACAAGTGATTGCATTCATCAAAGTTGAATGCAGAAGCCTTGGCCATGGTGCCCTACATTCTTTCATCTTTCTACATTATTAGTATCAGCTCTTCTCATCTCTCTTGGTTGCACTCAAAATAATGTGTTGATGCATAAATTTGGAATGCACCAACACCTAGGAAAAGAAAACTCATTTTAGGAGACTATTGCCTAGTGTTCCTCCCATATGGGTATGGAAACCCAAGAATAGTCTCAGCTAGAGAGGGCTATGTGGCCTTTTGAAAATGGTAAACCAAACTAAAAAATTGAGAATTTAAATTAAATTATTATCTTGAATATAATAAGTAATTAAAGAAATAAATTTTTCCTAGTCCCATTGATGCTACTAATTCGTCACTTCCAATGGTGTCCACTACTAAGCAAGAAGACTACAACCACCATCTAAAGAGGAAGAGAGAGAAAGAGAGACTACCATGGGGAGGTGCTACCTCTCTAACATTGCTACTATAGTTGCTACAATGTGAGAGAGGAGGACTGCCCACATGCCAAAGAGTCATCAAGGTCCAATAGTCCACAAAACTTTACAGAGATGAACCAAGAATGTAAACCTAGGATCAACTATGAGGGGGGAGGTGATGAAACCATCAATCATAGTTTACTCAAGGTAGTGACTACCATCATTCAGAGCCTACCACCATCTATTGTGAGTGCACCACCATCTACCATCTCTTGTGCACTACTTGCAACCTCCCAACCATCATTGGACACTACACGTTGCACGCCCATAGTGCTTTCCAACCTACCATGCAATGTTGCAGTGTGGGGGGGGGGGGGGGGGGGGGGGGGGGGGGGGGGGGGGAGGAGGGGAGGAAGAGGAGACAAAGAGCGAGAGAGAGAGTTTGTTGTCAGTCATGTGACCATCAAAGTCTGCTATGATTGGGATACTGACATTGTTCATCTTTGTTTCTTCCAATCATGCATCCATCATCACCTATAGGCAGAAGGAAGAGGAAATCCTACTGTAGTGCATAGAGTTCCTAGCTAGTTGCCCTGTCCCCTTAGATGTAATGATTTTTGGAGCCCTAAAGACCCTCTTTTTTGTTGGTACATCTACCATACCTTTTATATCTATAGCAACCCCTCAATAATGACACCCATGTTCACCACCTCCACTATCATAACACATGTCTTGCGTAACACCACCACATCCTCTATAATGCCCATCTCTTACTCCACCACCCCACATTTTACCGCTACTGATTTTCTAGGTGGTTTCTAGCCATGTCATCATGAAGGGAAATAAAAATTTAGTTAGCACCTACCTATTTGTGTGTGGGAAGGAGGACTTTTGGATTATTTGCAACTACTAGATGACGTTGAAATCTAGCTTGGCCAACTCTGATATCTCTCTCTCCAAACTGATTGGTATACCGAGTTAGCAAACATTTTACCCTAACAAATTATGAAAGTGAGTGTGAGTGTTGAAACTGAATCTAGTTTACATTGTAAAAGGTGATAAAAATATTTTAATTTTATCATATTTATGTTTTAAATAAAGAACTCTAAAAATATAATAATATAATAGTAAAAAAATAGGCTTTTCATAAATCATAAATAGAAAAAAAATTTCTATAATTAAAGAGCTCATGTTGAACATCTATGTAGGGTCGTACATTATAATTACTGGTTTCTTTTATGACCCTATCAACCTTATGGAAAATGGTGCTCTGGAAAAGGATAAGGTTCTTTGTAGCATTGAAAATTCTATTTTTGTGTCGAATTAACATAATGTTTGGCCATAATG
This sequence comes from Gnetum montanum, assembly GCA_015680685.1. Lineage (NCBI taxonomy): Eukaryota > Viridiplantae > Streptophyta > Gnetopsida > Gnetales > Gnetaceae > Gnetum > Gnetum montanum. The sequence continues at coordinate 277,467 of MNCI01026259.1, read as the reverse complement.
AAATTAACCACAAAGCTTATCAAAGTCATAATGAAACTCCTATCTAGTCATGGCCAATAATAATGATGCTCAAATAGCCATAGTTGCCTTATTTGTCACAAACAATCATTTTTCATGGCTATGTTTATGATGTGGGCATTTGGCCTTGTTTAACAGCATAGTATAGGTAGCTATGAAGAAAACCTTTTAGATTCTTAGCTTTACCAAATGGTCGGTAGGAATAAATCTTATTCATTTTAATATAAGTGCTTGTATGAATGCCTTTGGCTAAGTGCCATGGTGGAAAATGTTGGATTTAGTTTCTATTTTATATGGTCTTCATCACTTATAATCTTTCATAACTTAATAGGATCTAGGTCATGCAATTTTGCCCTTATTTGATTTTAATAGGCATCTACTTGCAATATTCTTGCATAGATAATGTGTATAGCTTGGCTTTATTTTAAAAAATTTAAAATTTTTGCTATTGCTGGTAGTATGTTTATTAATAGAGCTATTTTTAGATTTTTGAGCCTATATATTTTTTTGTATTTTGTATGTTATAAAAACACATTTTGCTCCTAAAAAGTAATGAACATATTTTGTGTGCTTCTTCATTTTGGCCACTCCCAAAAGAAATCCATTTTATATACAACCATTTTAATATTTGAAACTAGTGAATGTTGACTATGGACATGGGATTCTATTAGAGGTACACTATAATTTGAGCAAGATGAAGGTTTGGAAAGTCTATTGATCATGGTCCCTACCTAGCATGGGCAAGGTTGACCTCAACACAATGCTCTAGAAATTTCTATTAGGGCATTCTAGCAAAGTATCCCAATCCTTTAGAGGTCATTCTCAAACCCTAATCATCTCCATCATGTCTAAATTTCCAACACTATAGCTTACATCCAATTCATCCCCATCATTGGCATCATTGATGTCATCTTTGGTGGCGTCGATATATAGATCTGAGAGCATCACCACAATGCCATGGTTTATGACCTCCTTCTGCATGTAGCTACACTTGATGGCATGCTGGATGCAATCACCAAACAAAAACAAACCCTCCTCCATGTTAATAAGGACCATGTTAGCTCCACCAACTACCTTTTCTTCTTCCACAATGGCATGACGTTGTACATTATTTATTCATCATGTCGTACATTGTCTGTTCACTACACTGTACCTCGTCCATCCACATTACTGGTGGTGATGATGCTAGAAAAATCACGATCGACCATGGAGGCAACGACGATGGTAAACCAGGGTGTCTTATCCTAGATAGTGCTCAAGAAGGAGCCTTGTTTGGTGATCAAGACTATCACGAAGATGCTCCTATAGACGAAGAAGCTGGCAATGGTGCTATGGGATTCGTGGCCCTTGGAGTTGCATGCAGTGGGTGGCATTGAAGCAGATGTCCTAACTCATCTATAATATTTAATTTTAATATATAAACTAGAATGCTTATATATATAATATTTATATAGTTTATGTAATATATATAGAATTATTTATATAAGATAAATAATAATAATAATAAATTGTATTAATTAAACTAAAATAAAACTAATCAATAAACTAATACTCATCACTATTAAAATAAACATTAATTAAACACTAATAAAATAATTATTAATATGTAATATAAAATAAAATTAATTAAAATACATAGATTTGACAAGAATACTTATTAAAATTGAACCAATTTTAGGGTTTAACATACTTATACTATCATATGAAAGAACAATGAAAAAGTAAAGTACTTAGGAACTATAAACAACTTAAGAAGAGCAAACATGCTAAAAGATAGTAATTATGCTAAGTAAAAATGAAGTAATTAAAAGTAAAGTAAACTAGCAGAATGTTACAATGGTAGAAAACAATATTGATCTTTATTTCTGGCCATGAATTATGTCCAAGAATAATTCACTCAAAAAAATATTATGTACAATTGTTTAATGTACCACTGCGGGCATTCATTCTGTTACTAAGTGTAAATCATGGAAACCAACTGCAAGAATTTCTCTAACTATTGAACCAAAGTTGTTCATATGACAAAAGGTGGATTGGTATTTATAATATACACCAAGATCCACTACATCGCATCAACGATGACATATGCACAACTATGATATCGTAGATACAATATTGCAAATATGATGTCATAGTTGAGATACAAAAAGATTTATCACATGGAAAATGTTAAATATATGCAACATTCAACATTGTGTGTAATGAATGCAATAGGAAAAATGCAAAAAGAAAATAAAAAGGAATATTTACTAGTCTAGAAATAATATATCTAGGTCATGCTTTAAGGGTTCCTTGGAGTTTTCTTCCTTCAATATCTATCCTTTGGAGGCAATCCAACACTACCATCATGGTTAGGCCTCTAATTAGCTAAAAGAAAAGGCCAATCACCCTCTTATCTTACTTCAACTAACAGTCGTTACTCACTATCATTGTTAAAAAATGACACCATCTTTGTGAAGCAATGGCTCCATTTGGGACTGGGTGTGAGATCCCATTCCAGGATGTCATAGCAAACATCAAATATATGTTATATTAGACATTATGCATAAGAAGAAAATATACCAAATGTCAAATGTATGTAACATTCAACATTTTGTGTAAAAAAAATAATAGAGAGAGTGTAGAGAAAGAAAGAAAAGAGTGCTTTATTAATATGAAATAGTTTATCTGGATCATACTTTGAGAGTCTTTCTTAGGGTTTTCTTTTTTTGTCACCTATCCCTTAGAGGTAATCTAGCACTACCACCATGGTTAGGCTTACTACCTAACTAGAAGAATGGCCAATCCACTTTCTATCCCACTTCACTTGGGTCCCTTGACTTGCCTATACCGACTCCACCACTCCATCCTTGGCACAACCTCTAAACCTAGGTATAAATTCCTTAGGTCAAACCCCCAAAGGTTACCTCAAGAGACACATCTATTATTACAACATGCCCTTTCGAATCTTCATAACAACTACCCTTGTGGGTCTTATTACGATAACAATAACACTTGCTATGAAGAGCCACCATCTTCATTATGCAACAACATCATTTGGGAATAGGGACATCATCACCTACCCCTCTTAGGTTTCATTCATCCTCAAATGAGTCCATGTTCACTATCTCTTTTTCCAACTCCAATGCTTTTTTTATGATCCTGTGCTCAAATAATTTGATTTTTCCTTTAAACTTGAAGTTGTTCCTTGCTTATTCTACAAACAAAAGACATGTGAAAAAAATATATGGAAAATTAAATATTACTTTCTTAATACTTATCTCATTTTTAAAGATAATGACAAGAGCTAAATTAAAGATCTACCAACCACCAATCACTAGTCCTTACTAGGGTCATAGAAAGTACAACTCGTATCTGGTTACCCAAATGAAGGCAAGGTAAATTCTTTATCCCCAATTTTCCATTACCTTAGATATTCTATTAATCTAATTGAAATATAAATTAAAAAAATGAATAAAATAATAATATTATAAATGAAAGTAAGGGTGACATACTTCCTAATCTTAATCAACCTTACAAACTAAAGGGAGTAATTGTAATTCTACCATAAGTGGTATATGATCTAATGGTTTTGCTTAGGATGGAAAAGCTTGATCTTGACTCTTCTCAATTTATTCTTTAGAAATTAACTCTAGTAATTTGGGAACTTGGAAGAATCAAACATCATACCAAATATAATCTAAAGTCTTAATAAAGAATGTTGTTGACCCATCCTCATTAATCATAGCAAAGTGATTATTGAACTGTGGTCCTTGACGAGCATTATCCATCAACATCATCTATTCCTAAATTCTGAAATTTTATTTATCTATTGAAGATTCAAAGTAACAAAAATATGAACTAGCTAATGGAATTACATGTTGAGTTAATGGAAACATCTTCTTCAAATCATGTTCATCTTCCAAAGATTCCTTTACACATCCATATTTTAAGAATTGATAAACACCACTTTCAAATTTTGCATTGAAGTCTCCACAAAGAATAAATGGAACTGGATCAATATCACTCAAGAATAACTTATTCTTCAAACTTTCTTTTATTTTCTTAATCAAGTATGCTCCTTGACACAATATAACATATGAACATGTTGGTTTGGCAATTAAATGTGTGTTAACCATGCATACACATCTTCCTGATACCTAGATTTTTAGAATCAATGCCAAGGCTATGTGATTTTTCCAAAATCTTGACTGTTCTTTCTTTTCTATGGTTTGAAGTTTTAAAATTTTCAAAATCATATTTTCTAAACTCCATTCAAATCTTCATACCAGTTCAAACTTGGCTTCTTTTTAAAAGATCACACAACCATCCATGTTGTGATTTTTGTAATAGGCTAATTTGTATGGCTCAAAAGAAGAACTTCCACAAGAACCCGTTTTGCTTATAAATACCTTTGTATCCCATATTTCCCAATTTTGGTTGGAATTGATATAGAAATTACCATTGCAAGACTTCTTATAGGCATAAAACATCAGCATCCAAATCTTGTAACTCCACTAAAATGCGTGGGTATCAATATTCATGTCAATCCAAGGCCCATGGTGGACATAACGGATGTTGTTTCTTACTAGTTAGGGATCTTGCAAGCATGTTGTATGTTGCAAATTTCATTCTCATTCTTGGATTCTTGTTTGGATCATCTCTCTTCATGAGCATCATACACCTTGTTGAAACAATACTTTGAGTCTCCATGTTGTTTTGTCATATGTTTTGGTTGCATGATGAATTGATATACATTTTCTTAACAATTTTTGTTCATCAACTCATTTTCAAACTAATCATCAACTAATTAAATAATTCACTAAATTATATAATTCTTAACGACCTTTTTACCTCCCATAAGAACACTGACTCCAACAGTGTAACTAATGACCTGCCATAGTGATCTTAAGGCTATCTACAAAGGTTAAGCATTGAATCTTAAGGTTAAAAAGGTTAAATCTATGATATCATCAAATTATTGGATACTTGGATGATAAATCTTACGTCACCATTGAGTTCAAAAGTGTAAAAAATATTGGAAATGATCCTTCATATGTTGAAAAAGGACATCGCATGCTCAAGTTATGCGAAATTTAAACTTTTTCGGGTCTTAAGGCACTATATCAGGCAAGGGATGAAAATTAATTTTTGAGGTTCCATATTGATGAATCATGGTTTCCCAAGCCCTGATATCAGGTACACAATATTGGGAACATGATATTATAGCCTAGATACAATATCATATACACGATATCATGATTCTTGTGTTAGCCTATAAATACAACACTAAGGTGCACAGTGAGAGGATTAGTTAGGAGTTAGATCATTAGAGAGTAGAATTTCTTTTCCTTTAATAGTTTAGTTTTTAGTTATTCTTAGTGCATGCCCACAGTGTGATGTTTGTAATTGTACAAAACCTTTGTTCAAGTGTGACATACTTGGACATGCACACGATTGGCAATAAAGATTGAGATTACTTCATCATTGCAATATTCACTTAGCTTTTAATTCTCTTAATTGTTGATCATTCATTGATATTTTCTTAGTTAATATTTTTTTATCATAATTTATTATTCCTATTATTAACATGGAATGAGTATGCCTTAATCACAAACATTTAAGTGTAACTACATGGTAACCCAGTAGCGTATCGAGTAGTGCTTCGAGTGAGGTGCACTTGGTAATCCCAAAAGTAGCACATGAGGTCCAAGATGTGTACAAATGATTAGGGATAGATTCTCATCACACTTAGACTAGCCTAGATCTTATTTCCTATCACCAATTAGCTTAATTAAGTTATCTCTTATTGTTCTTAAGAGTAGCATAGTAGTAGGGATCACATCATACACCTCACTCTAGACTAAAACATATGTGACAAAGCAAATACTAGTCCAAGTGGGAAGGCAACAAACTATGATTAGCGTATAACTATCTAGGTGTCACAACTAGTCCATCTACAGAGTTCGACTGGATTATGTATACATGCTCATATTCGTATTCGTATGGTTGAGCGTAGGCGTACCTCGTCGCTCATCATTGGCGCTATTGCCAGGGATGGTGCTAGTTATCTAGATTAGTTATATCATACAAGATCATTGTAATAGGGTATTAATGATATATCTTTCAGACAAAGAAATTAAATTCAATTAAGTCATACACAATTCACAACAATGTCTCTTTCACAAGATAATAATAATGCAACATCTAGTGAGGCAATTCATTGGAGAACCAATGAAATTTATGATGAAGAAGAAGTTTGGAGTACTCAATCTTATGCAGGAGTTTCATATGTTTATAGACACCCAAACAATACTCAAGGATTTTTGTCATCCAACTCAGACATCTCTAGTGAAGATGGAACATCCCTTAGAACAAGGGGGCCAGTAAGGCCTAGGAGCTTTTCAATGGGTAATAAGAGTACATCAAGGGATGATTGACAGACTTACAAAAGTCATGATGAATCTTCCAATTCCCTCTCTTCCTCTACTCTTTCAACATCAAGCTATGACATAGATGACTATTTCTTAAGGGGTTAGCATAGAAATAAAAATCAAACCAATGGGAAAAATTAGGAACACCAACATGAACATAGATAACATTGTCCCAACTCATGAATTCACAACCTATTTAGTGATAATGAATCCTTGCTAGCCACTAAGAGCCTCATGCATATAACAAAGGCCATTCAGATATCTTGTAGGAATTGTAAGGAAAGCCATCTACCCAAGCTTGATTTAAACAACTTTCCTAAGTTCTCAAGAGACTATGATTTAGATCTGCAACATCATTTACAAGCCTTCTATCATGCTTGTGTATGGAACAACATTGATAATGGGTGACAAAGGCTTAAGCTCTTTTCCATGACACTCGTTGGCCAAGAAAAAGTGTGGTACAAGTCTTTAAAACCAAATTCAATTCACTGTTGGCCTACAATAGTAAACCTCTTTAACAAAAGATATCAAACCTATGCAAGAGTATCAGCCTTGAGGAGACAAATCCAAGAGTGGAAATAAGGATAACATGAACCCTTGGACATGGCCTTAGAAAGATATTACTCTTTGTTAAACAAATGCCTAGGCCATGGGTTCTTTGAGGAAAGGCCAATGTATCATATCATGGATGGGCTTCATAATGAAACAAGGGAGACCCTAGGGATGTATGTCCTAAGTCAACTATATGAACTATGAACCCATCAATTCCAAGAGCTTATTAAGTAGGTAGCAAAAGAAGAAAGAGAAATAGCCAAATGAGAGAATGTTAAAAAATCTCAATAGGACCAAACTCTTAAATAATAGAGGTTCATGATCATGAAGAGAAGAAATCAACTCACCTCAAGGAGGTGAAACCATCCCCACCTTTGCCAATACTAAAATCACTAGATGAAATCGAGGAAAAGATTAACAAGATGATGGAATGGGTACATGAAAAATGTGGAGAATATGCAAACATTATTAGAGAAAGAATCATGCAAGATAATGTTGATGACCAAAGTAAAGATACGATACCAAACCTAGAAACAAGACAAAACACCATTCAACAATTGGAAAGAAGAACTAAAGAAAATAAGGATAGGGGCTCAACCGCAAATCATAAGTATCAATGCGATGTTTGCCTATACAATCATCCAAAAGGCCAATGTCCAATCTTGTCATATCTACATAAGCATTGGGGAAGAATGCTACATCCAAATTTCATACAAAAGTACTGTGCTCAACTGCAGTGGCAAAACTCCCAGTTTTGGGGGAGATCATCGTCAAACTAGCCACATCCTTCATATCTGATGAGTGGCGAGGTACCCCTACACTCAACCATACGAAATGAGCGTTGCATGCGCGACCTGGTCGAACTCCGTAGACTAAATGCCTAAACGCCCCATGGAACACTTGGGGTTAATCATTTGTTGTCTTCCCAGACTTACTTGTTGTTGTCACGGTGTATGGTTAAGTAAGTCCGAGGTATATGATTTTTATGGTCTTTTATGGTTTTTTCTCCTATGCTAAGAGCGAAGGGTTGAGAAAGCTAACTAACTCTAACTAAGGACCTAAGTCTAAATTAGCTAGCATCAGCATCTGTTCCCACTTACCGTACACACCCTGAACTATGCAACTGTGGCTACCAAACGCTAATCGTTACTGGGATCACCACATGTAACGCACGTGCTCAAAGTGGTCGTACTGAGGCACTTAACTAGCCTAAACATGATGAGCAATAGATTCCTTGACTAGTCGTACACACCCGTAGATGCTCGTAATCAAGTCGTACTCATCCTGTATTCTAGGAGTTGAGGGTGAGAGAGACTAATTGCAATGAGTAGCCGATTCCTTGGTTAGCCGTACACATTCGTCAATGCTTGTAACCAAGTCGTACTCATGTCGTGCTAATGCAAGTAATAAATAACAGGTAGGAAATAACATATAATAAACCTATTCCATGCACTGCAAGGTTTATCCACAAAGCTTGTCTTTATTGTCGTACACAACTTGTGTTCAGGTACAAAGCTACTCAAATAAAGATCCGTTCACTTGGGCACTCCTACTGCAGGAACATTGATGAGTGGCGAGGTACCCCTACACTCAACCATACGAATACGAGCGTGTACGCGCGATCCGGTCGAACTCTGCAGACTAAATGCCTTAACACCACAAGAAACACTTGGGGTTAATCGTTCGTTGTCTTCCCAGGCTTGCTTGTAAGTGTCACGGTGTATGGTTAAGCAAGTCTGAGGTATGTGATTTTTTTGGTATTTTCAGGTTTATCGCCTAAGCTATGGGAGAAAGGGTTGAGAAACTAAGCTAACTCTAACTAATGTCCTAAGTCTAAATTAACTAGCGTCAGCATCCATTCCCACTTACTAGA